>PYAF01001671.1:2185692-2200222 GCA_007407185.1 Glycine tomentella | reverse complement strand
TTGGCCGTAGAGGTTAGCCAAGTTATATTCTCTATTCAATTTCCTTCCTGATGCTATTGAATTATCCAGATTAAAATGGTGATTTGTTTGTTGACACTGAAATATCACTCGCAAGTTTCTAGAATAATTCATGATCTAGAATGTACAAGATTGGTTATGGACCCTAATGAAGAAGAGGCTGGGAGGGTTGTGAGAGAGTTGCTTACTTTAACCTCAGATTCAATTGATGATTCTAAAGTTAAAGCTCTTCAGTTTGCAGCATCTAGACTGAATATAACATCCCCAAAGGCCATCTTAATAGAGCAACGATCTATTAAGAAGTTGTTAGATAAACTTGGACCCAATAACCTCCCAAAGAAGAAGATACTGAGATATCTTCTACATCTACTGAAAAAGCATGGAAAGCTCACGGTGGGGGAACATGTGGAGAAAGTCTATTCTCGTTCTGAGGAACAAGCTGCAACAGAGAACTCAAATCACGATTCTCTACGAAGCCATCATGTTGATTCAGAAACAAGCTTGAAGTATGGTCAGTATAAAACTCACACCAATAAGAAAATTTGTTGATACTAATGCTTTATAGCTAGAAAATGGTAAATCGAAAAATAAATCGTGAACAAAAGAACATGAGATCAAATCAAAGGCAAAATCGCAATGAAAAAAGATTACGGAGCATTGTAGAGAGAGAGAGAAAGAGGGAGAGGGAGAGGACCTTGCACTTTGTTGGCGGAGGTGCTGCGGTGAAGGCTCGAACTCGAAGGTTGAAGCTGCCGCTCAGCCGCTGCTGCGTGGTGAAGAATGTGGGAAATGAAAACGGAAAACCTAAATGCAAGACCAAACCCGTGAATTTCATTGATGGGTATAATAGTAATTGTAATTATTTTTCCTTCTAAAAACCCCCCAAATAGGGGAAACACCAATTTGTAGGATTTGGAGGATTTCAGAGGATTTTTAAAAATCTCCAAATCCTTTCCCTCAAAAATTATAACTCCCAAACAAGGAGGTATATCTACCAAAGCCTTTCCCTTCCCTCCCTTCCCCTCCAAAATCCCACTCCCAAACAAGCCCTTTGGGTCTAACAAATCAGCCTATTTAAGTGAATATACATTATAAATTTTTGTCGGTATTATTATTATTATAATAAATTTGTTATAATGCATTGAAATCGTATATTTTTTTTATCTTTTTAAAATATTAAGTATCGCGACCGACATAAAGAGTAAAAAATATAAGTTTATCGAGTAATAAATTCATGCTCTAATTAGAGACCTCATTAGAAAAGAGACTTAACTAAGTTATCATGAAAATAATAAAATTATATTTTATAAACATGTTACACTTGACTTTTATAGTTTATTTTACATAAAAAAATTAATAATTTATAAGTTTATTAGTTCATATAGAGATAAGTTATATCTATATAAAAACTTTAATATAAAATAATCTTTTAAGTTAACAGACTAACTCAAACTTTTAAATAAATCAAACTATTAGACCTAAAAATAAAGTTTATAACATATAATAGGTGAGGTTCATGCCTTGATTTTTTGAAAATAGGTCTAATCTATTTAAGTAAAGTCTAACTCAGCCTCTCTTATTTTCATTCCTAATTTTCAAGTGCTCAAATAGTTTATTTAACCTTGCTTACCTCAATTGAATTTTATATTTTGATAGATAAAAATATACCTAATATTGTCATGAATAATATATATAGTTTAAATTTTTCATCATATTTGTCTTTTATCTTATCTCATTTTTTAACCTTTTTTCTGTTAAGTTCAATTAACTTGGCCTAATTTTAACTGTTAACTTACTTAAATACTTATTTCATATTAAAGTTTTTATATAATTTAAATTTCTTTTGACATTGGATAATAGGCTCACAAGTCATTTAGAAGAAAATTATGTAAACCAAACTATAATTTATAAAAGTCAAACTTGTCATTACCCAAAGCATGAAACAAACCTAAAAATAGGCTAACCAATTTTATGAAAGTCAAATCTAACACATTATTATGATATAAGGTTATCACCTTCAAGATAACTTAGTTAAAAATCCTATGTTATAATAAGTACTCTAATTAAACATAAATTTATTACTGATAAAATTATATGTTTGACTCTTTATATATGTTAACATATGTAATATATTTTTAAAGGTAAATAAATACATGATATTGATGCATTATAACCATTTTAATACAATAGCAATACTAAACAAGTGATTATAATTTATATTTACTTAAATATGTATGTTTGTTAGGCTTAAAAGGTTTTTTAAATGGTCTAAAGTTTGACATATTTAACCAAACAAACTTTTTTAAATGAATTCAAGATTAAATGATGAAATAAATAAAATAAAATAAAAAACTATATACCCCATTGTCTGAATATTGTACGCAACTTTAATCTTGTATATGCAAAGAGACTCTTTCTATAACTTATGACTAACATGTCACAAAGACACAACTTCACCATTTTACCAAGGCTCGTCCTCTTTAAATGATGAAATAAATAATAACTTTAAATCATTAGTTTTAATTAATGTAAAATATTTAATCTAATGTTGAACGATAAAATAAATTTTAAATATACAATTTAACAAGATAATTAATCAATTAAAACTTACAAAATATTCATAATTATTTTAAAGTGCAATAAATATATAAGGTGAGTCTATATAATTGCTAAAACGTCTTCACTTGTATTTTATGGTTGGAAGAGTGGTAAATTTAAGTTGTTTTAAATGCATCAACATCAGATAATGTTAAAATAAGACCATGTTACTATATCACTTCATCTTATAAATTATGTTGTGCGTAATATAGTATATAAAGTATTAAAATGACTTACATTTTCATCATCTTCAACCTTAAATGGGATTTATAGATCTGATTATAACCCAAGTTTAAATTCGATCATTTAGTACCAATTTTCACACCAAATAAAAATATTTTGAAACCAAAAACTTTTGAAAAACAATTTCTATTCAATTTACGATTTCAATTTGGATTAAAAATCTTATATCACATTCTTTTTGAATGTGAACTATTAAACTAGAATGGTAAAACGAGGAAGATGATACACCGCAAACATGTATAGATCAAGGTATGAGCGGGGTCAAGCAAGGGTTATGTTATTTATGTCTCTAACCTATGGGATTGATATAGTATAACATCGTTGTATTTACATGAGGGAATAATTTATTTAGTGAAAAATTTTGTATTCAATTTCTTCTATCTGAAAATTCTCTTGGGTAAATAGCAATCATGCAACAGCAATATTAGTGTTTCACTCAATAGAATGGGAGACACATGGAAAAAAAAAATATATTTCTCCCTCTGAAAAAACAAACGATAATGAATTCCCCTTATATTGGTGTGAAAATTGTAAGTACGCGGAGAGCCGGAGAGGAGTGAAGAGGAAACTATCCGACCAGAAAACGAACACCCGAACGAACCGCGCAAGGTAAATAACGTAGCTGAGCAAAAGCAAGCAATAACAATGCCGTTGCCAACGGTCGTTTCCCCATTTTCTTCTTCCTCGGGCACCTTCCTATCCACAGTTACCGCGCGCTCTTCACTCCCTCCAAAACGCAACGTCTCCCCTTCCCCTTCCCCCTTCTCCACTCTCTCTCGCAGAGACATTGCTCTGCTTTCCTTCTTCTCCCTCTCCCTCTCAGCACCAGCCTCCGCCATCGACATTGGCATCTGTACGCGCCACTCTTCTTCTATTTCCTTTCCCCCAACTACAGTATTATCTGTGTTATCGTTGCTGTATTTGCGAAAACCCTAATTCCTGATTATGGTTGCGCAGCAGGACCGAAGGATTGGCTGAAAGAGCAAAAAAAGAAGGCCTCCAAGTACCTACTGGCCCCCGTCGATGCCTCCCGCCAAATCCTTCGCTCTGCCTATCTCACGCTCAGTATATCTTTTTCTCGCTACTTTCTAGCGCACATGGCTTCTTATCTGTATTAGGTTTTGATTCGGTTCCATTTGCAGCGGAAACTGACGCTACTTATACGGATGAGGATTTGGAGAAGATTCAGCAGCTCTTTATATCTGCTGCTAGGGATTGCGTCCCACAGGACCGGAATTCTTTCGTCACTTTCCAAGCTAACACCGGAGTAGAGGTTTGTGTTCGCCCTCTAAATGTCCAACATAATTAGGGATGACATAATAGGAAAATACACAACGACGGTTATTGAGCGTCAGTTATCACACTTTTACAAGTTCAAAATACCAACCACTCAACTTTTTTAAAATAATAATATATTATATTTATATAATCTTAGGTTTAAACCTTGGTGCCACTAGCATTACAAACCACTTTTAGTCATTTATTCACTGATCACAAATCACCATGCTAGTATAAAAAACTTTTACACTGTTAGTTCATATATTATTTTCTCGATTTGAAAGTCATATGCACAATAATTTTTTATTGATTGACCTTGTAAATATCTTTATATTGTAAAAGTAGAGTGCTAGGTACACGTGAAAATCAAATGATTAGTGATAGGTTTCGTGTGCAACACGGGACATTTCTTTTAGCATATTGTTGGCTGTTAAAAGGGTGGATGCTTTATTCTTTTTCATGTCCCTTTCCCCGAAAAAGCATGCTAGCTCAAGTGCAAGAATCATTCGGATAGAGACACCACTGTCTTTTTTATGCGCAGGTGTGCACGTTTCGGTTGATTGTGAAGAATGCAGCTTCGTTGCTTGGAAATAAGGATCCTGTAAAGTTGAAAGCCGAAGCTTTGCTAGATAATCTTATAAGGTATCCAATTTCCAGCATATGTGCTGTAGCCTACTGCACTAACTTGTGACTCTCAAATTCTCTTTTTAATATTCATTATTATTTAATTTTTCTGAGTCCTATAGGTTCCAAGTGGCAAAAAATTATAGGAAGCCTCCACTATACTAGAGAATAATGTATGTCTAATGCACATATACAAGAAAATCGTGTATTTGAACTTTAATAGTTTAATTCTAAAGAAACTGGCTGGTCCCAAACAGAATTATTTTTGGTTCCACTTTGCAATATTTTTTTTGTATTTCTTGTTAAGTCTAGGTGTCCAGGCTGCTCTATTGATATCTCTTTGTAATTTGTAATTAAGTGAGCAGTTTGAAGTGGAATGTAGTGGCAAAATGATTTCTTTACTATGCATGATTATCTGGAAGATTTTGTTTCCAGCATCTAATTCTTTGTGTGAACGAATCTTATGCCCAGCGTTTTAGATTTTGTTTCATCATGTCAGAAATTGTCAATAACTACTTATTCTTTTGAACTTTTTTTTAACCAATATGAAGCTGGACAAAGTTTACCTAATTGATTACATCTAATGGTGAATGCTTGTTTACCACATTGCTTCTTGTTATGCAGATCTTTCACCTCTGTCAGTGGGCTGGCAAGCGAAACCAACATTCAACTTGCATCAGATAGGTAGTTGCTTACAGGAATATCTAAGAGGACTTTTTTTGAAGAAAAATCTTTATGCTATTATTTGCGAAAGAATTGAACCTAGTTCATTGCACCCCCACCCCCAAAATGTTAGTGTTGACTACCAATGTAGTGCACTTATATTGCTTTGTTACAATTATATTTCATGTTATGCCTAACTGTACTTGAAATAAATTTCTTGAGGAATGAGAGGTACCTGAAGTTCTGTGACATGTAGTGCACTTATAATTTTTTTAGTGGGTTGATATACAAAAATGCGGAGAACCAGGAAACTGTGTTTGGCAAATGCTAAGTTTTTGAAAAGCAGTACTCAAACTGCTGGAATTGTCTGCAGGTTGGATTTATTAGTGAATCTTTCTCAAGATTTATTGATCTGTTTTTAACAATTCAAATAAGATGTTTTTGCGTTTTGATTGGGGGCTTCATCTGAAGCTTTCTGTGACTTGATTTTACTGCCTCTCTTTAACTTGTTTGTTTATAAATGTTTGAAAGGATTTATAGATATGGATTCAATTATAAAAGCTTTAATTATAGAGACCACTTTTATGGCCTGAACACATGGATTTATATATTTGTTTTTCCTATTGATTTATGTCTTGATTTTCATTTTGTTTCTACTTTTTAAAGTATTAAAGAGCTCAAGTTTTGTCTTTGTAAGTTATTGTTGCTTGTTTTACCCAGATTATCATATGAATTGCTTGCCTCTAAAATCATTCTTTCTCCCCAGGAAAAAGATAGCTGATGCTGTATCAGATACCATATCTGATCTTGACAAATTTGAGCAGGGAATCAGGGATTGCCTTGAAACCTAACTCTAAAGGATAGCCTAGCCTACTTTTTTATGTGGAAAGTTGGTCATTAAAAATCATGCAAGTATGTGCTCCTGTCTATATCCTTTGAATTCAGCATTCCGTTCCATTATGCCTATTACCTACTTTCCTTTGATTTTTATTTTTATTTTTAAGTTACTGTCAATTACCATAACGTGAAAGGTTGACAGTGTCTACAGTCTTAAACTTCAATAACAGATTGCACTTTCAAAAATTGAACAATTTTAGTGTTTAATTTCATTAACTAATAGACCTGAATCTTGTTTTGACTTTAAACTGTTAGCTTCCTTACTGTCTGAACCGGGCTTTGGGTGTTGTTCCTTTGCTAATACTTTCACCTGTTTCTCAGGGAATCTATTGGTGTAATCACCATATTTCTTTATCACTGGTGTGCTGTCTGCCGGGAATATTAAAATGCTTTTGCCCTACTTAAATTACTTCTTATTAGTTCTCTCAATCTAAAGGCTGTAAGTAATCTGTCAATACGTATCTGATACTCTTTTTCAATGCATTCAATCCTCTAGATCATTTCATAGAGGAAATGCAGAGGCTCTTGATAGCTTTATCCTTTTGATATTACGGGGTGTGTTCATAATTTGCACATACTGAATATGTAATTACTAATAAACTTTGGTAATTTCTTAAACAAAGGTAAATGCTAGGATGTTCTGAAATGATTTCTTAAAATCAGCTAAAAAATGTATGTATTTTTACATTTTCCTTAAATTATGACTGTTTCCCTTTTTGTTTGGAAATGTATGGGGAATTTCCTTTTGTCAACAAAAGGGATCAAACAAATTCATATGATACGATTATTACCGCTCTAATTTGGATTCTGAATTTGTCACTATTTTAGATGGTATATTGTGATTTTAATGGGAAATAATATTCTTTGATTGATGCTATCTTTTGTATTGGTACATAATTTAGATGGTACATTTTTGTTGATGCTATCTGCACCCGGTTAAGTTATTTCTTTTTCTTTTGATGTTTTTGGGTCAGTTTCTTATCTTCAGATTATAGATACTCTCCTCCTACAAGTCTCAAAATACGTGTCTGCATTGTATACAAACTTGAAAGAGACTTCTATTTCAATGAGAAGGGTTTGGTTGCTGAATATTTTCTTGTACTTTCAGACTGTTAATGGGAGAGAAGTAATTTTTTTTTTTTTTAAAATGCCCCCCTCCCCTGCCACCCACCCACACAACACACACACATCTACTTCCCAAATCTCTCTCACACAAGTACACAACACATCTACTGCCCAAGCCTCACTAGGTGAGAGTCTCGTTCAGAGTTGCCTTTATAATCTAGTAATACCACAACATATTTAAGTTTGATAATAGGCATTAAATTCTTAAGTTTATAATACTAAAATCACACTTAGAAATAAGTTGAAATATAATATAACAATTGGATCTTAATTTAAATGATTTTGTCAGTTTTTTCTTTTCAAAAAAATTGCTCCGAACCTTATTTTTGTTTCGATTTTATAGTATTGGACATTAGTCTGGTTTATCAGGTTTTGTTGGCTAAACGGATTTTGATTTAATCTTTTGAAGAAACCAAAATGGACTTTGTCAAACGGAAGTTTATGAGTTCGTGGCTGGAGTAATGGTTGGCCCAATGTTTACTTGTTAAATAGTAACACTAATTAAGGATATTAATAAATGCGTTATTTATTTACCAGCATTATTTTCATCATTATAGTACAGAAGAAAGTTGAATTCTTCCATCAAGAACGGGAAAGAGAAAAAAGGCTGAAATAATTACTTTAGGTCCTGAGGTTATTTATAGCTATTTGCCCCCATCAGCACTTTGCCGACGGTGTAGAAATTGTACGAGCGACATCATATGGGCCAACAATTGTTGGACGAATTTGCAAATTAAAATTTGATACCTACTTTACATGTGCTATTGTACAATACAATCAATGAGGATGCATCTAGCCAAGACTATGAGTAGACGTGGATAGGAGACCAGGTTATACGAATCAGGTCTGAGTGATTGGCCCGTTATGTGAAGCATTTTGATCAGGTGAACCAGAAGCTTCCACCAAGTACAGTCGACAGCATGGTGTTCCATCGTCTGGATGGGTTTGTAACGATCTAGGCAAGCTTCGGAGCTTGTTGAAGAGATTTAACGGATCATTCAAGAGACCAAAATGTGCATCTGGGTCTCCAATTTGTGAAAGTTTTACATGAGTGAAGCCAATGGATGGCAAGAGTTGGTCTGGCCAATCGCTGTAAAATTGGAATGCTGAATTGGATAGCGTGGTTGATTGCTTATTCATGAAGTCTGCTAAGAGGACTGTGTGGGTTAGGGCGCATTTGTTAGCTAAAATCCTCAGCACTTGCATGGCATGGGATTGAGTGAGGTAGTAGAGAATGCCTTCTAGAATCCAAACAGTGCTCTTCTCAGGCAAGTACCCTGCAATCTCAAGCTTTTCCAACCAGTCACTTTCTCTTATGTCAGCTGCTACTCTGGTTAAGGATTTGGCTTTGGACATAATATGCTGCGAGTAGTATGAGGAGTCCTTAGCCGCTAGTAAAATAGTGGTTTTTACATCCAAGACTTGTGGAAAGTCAACCTCAAAGACATCGCTGTCCTTCAAGCAACTCAAACGATATGCCCTCGTGTCCATTCCTACATTAAAAGTTGCAAGCCTGTCAATATATAATTTTTGTGCGGGAAAATTACGAATATGCAGAACTAACTCTGGTCAATGTAGTCCTATTGGCATGGATAGTTCATTTTTTACCCTCTTTTGGCTCTTCCGCCCCCTCCTTCCCCGTCTTTTATTGGGGTCCTTAGGAATTTGCATTGCGAAGTAATTATCTGGGAAAAGGCGTGTCAACAAAGAATAAAAATATGGGCATATGCACTATGTTGTCATGTCATTGATTATGTTTGGCTACTGGTTAGATAGATAGAGTGGGGTCCAAAAATGACTAGTGATGCTATAAGAAATATAGATTATCAAAATCAAGAAGTTGGCATTTAAATATCTTGTAACGTCCTCATTTTTTCGGCACAGAATCGCGCAGCCACATTTGACCAACAATGCTATTATTTTCGGCACATGAGTATTGTAAACTTTTTTCCGGTATTATCTTCGACTTTTACGGATTAAAAAAGGACAAGATTAAATTAAATTAATCTGTAGCGGTGTGTTGACAAACCTGCACCAAGGAGAACAACCTGTGCTTTTCTGCCATTAGTGGAATTAAGGGCATCTGCTAGTCTAGAATCAAACCAAAGGGTTCGAACGGCAAGAATGACGCCGGAAGTTTCGCTAGCATTGTTGAGAATGTCTTTCTTGATCTTTTCATGGAGGTTTCTCAAGTAAGTCTCCCCTGCCAGCAAGTCAGCCAGTGGATCATGGATGGCATGCTTCCACAGAGCCCTTCCCGCAGCGGTTTGGCAAGCTGACCTTTGAAGAAAATCCCATTCTTTTTCGATATTTGCATGGATTTCTCTAACAGCATCACTGTTCAACAAGTCTGGAAGCTTCAGTTTTTGCCATGCTTGGTCCTCAGGCAACCCATTTACTACTACTTCTTTATCTGACATGATTGTGTGTTACACAAAATTTAAGGAATTAAGGGGAGTTTGTGAAGAGGATAATGCATGTTGTTTATATATAGAGAGGAGTTTAAAGATTTGGCGTAGGGATAAGGAAAAGAGAACCACACACAATCAGGGGATGCCTAGCTTCTTGCCTTAATGAAAGGCAAGGTAACAATGCAGTCCACGACTACCACAATTACATAGCCCACCCGACCCTCTTTCCCTGACTTGCCTGTCATTTTTCAAGTACAAAAGTGACATTATGTGGTTCCCACTAAAAATGACTAATGCTGTAGATGTGTGGGTGCCCCAACTTGGATAACAACAAACAAGGATTGAGTTCATTACATAATTTTATAAAACACCATGCAACTACTCTAATGCTTGCCTTTGCTTCTTTTTTTTTTTTCTCTAAGAATGGAAGACAATATTAGGAGTATATAATAATCATTGTACTCTAATCAACCAATTAAGCTAGGTCTCATTGACTTACTTGGCTTTTTTTTTTTGTCTAAATAACATTTTTAATAAACATTAATGTTCGAGACAAAAAAGATAATTATTGTTGATAAAACTCTTATTCTAAGTTTTTAACACTTTACATAAATATGATTCGAATTTGAAATCTCTAATTAAGTCAGAATAATCTCATGTCAATTGATCCATGTGATTTGTGGTTTGTCATACTTGAATTTGTTTTCTAATGACAGAAAAATTATTAAATTGGAAATCTATTTCTGATTTATTATTATTATTATATTATTATGCTTCAATCCATGTTTTTTGGGCGAATCTGCTTCAATCCATTGAAACATCAATTTGGTTGGTGGAACTAATTGATTAATGATTTTGTCATATAGGATTGATTAATGATATATTTATCACCGGTTTGTTTTTTCATTATTTTTTTAGAATGCAAATTATAAATTAATACTTAAATCAATAATTCTTTTTGAACAGCTACTTAAATCAATAATTGATATATGTTTAAAGGTATTTTCTTATAGTTATGTGTATTTATCACCCTTGTCTCGCTTGCCTGTCAGATTTTTATTTTTAAAAGTGATCTTATTTTTAAGAAGATGAAAAAAAAATTATATACTACTTTTACGTTCTCATTCAATTCGGAAACTATCATTTTTAATAAATTTATTAAATTTTATAAAATTATCTCAAAAATCATATCAACAATGATTTATAATTAGATAATAATATAAAATATTAAATGAATTTCAATAGATTACAAAATAATTGAAGTATCAAATTAAACCACGTGTTCTTTTAAGACATCAACAAAAATATAATTAAAGATTTCTTTCTACGTTATGAAAGTGTATATATAATCTATTAAGGAGATGTAATTAATTTGGTTGAAGAAAATGTGTAAATGTTATAAACGTGTATATATATAATATATTAAGGAGATATAATTAATTTGGTTGAAGGAAATGTGTAAATGTTATAAATCTAATAAAAAAAAAGTGTATATATACTCATTTGGTAAGTTATGTGCGTAATCTTATGCATGCGCAACCCCTAAAGAGGGAATAATTGTGTTCTCCGTGAAGCTCTTTCCGAGAGGAATCTTTCTAAATTCTAAATTTCTAATCGATCACCGTCAAGTTCTTGATGCAACCTTCCTTTTCAGTTAAGCCATCATGTATTCGTGTTAAGTGTCACTTGGCTTGTTGCGTCTATTCACTTTGATAAATACCCATAAGTTATAGAATGTATTCACTCATCTAACGCACTTTGAGATACCTGTGAGTATAGGCAAGTTGTTTTGTATCCACTGGTGTGAAGAACTAACCTTTGTTTAGAAGGATGGAAAACAAGAAGAAAGAAAGGGAAAGATAAAAAAAAAAATATCAAGAAATTTTCTCTCGTTTGATATACAAGAAAATAAGAAAAAGAAAAAAATGTTATAACCCAGTCAAATATTTTTTCCTCCTAATTTGAAGAAAAAGACAATAAGACTTGAATGTAATTAAAGCTAGTGACGAATGTACTTGGTGATTATGGGGCAATTGCCCCCTCAAAGTTAATTTTTTTACTTGAAATATATTAAATTACTATTATTTTTATTCGCATAAAAAAGTATACATTAATAAACAATATATAAATCGATATGCTGTATAATGCACGACTGTAATGCTGATAACTAATTTATATACGTACTTATTTTTTTCGTGAATCATCCCGCACAAATCAAATGGATTCCATTCCACGATCCATCTATACCAAAACCAACCAGTGGGAATTTTAATTCGTTAAAAAGACAAATGGACAAACAGATACGCAAAAACCGTCCTTCGTTCGGATATTTAATGAAAGAAAGATGACGCAGAAGCCAAGAAATACGTATCCAGGGCAACGGATCCACTTTGCAAGAATATTATCCCAGGTTAGTATAAACTATAAACTATACCTGTAAAATGCATCTTCACCCAGTACAATATTAATATTTTATTCTTTTGAAAGTTTCTTATTTGCTTGATTACATATTTATGAGTTAATTCATAAAAAGTTAAACTATTTACTTAGTTTCTGTTGTGGCAATAATAGTTTGGGCTCTGTTGTGGCAATAATAGTTTGGGCTTAGTTATTGGCCCAATTATTATTAAAAGATCGCGGACTTAACTGACTCCTAGAACGTGGGTATGACTTCGTCTACAGTGACGGTTGAGAACGTGATGAACGGGGCCGGAAATCTCGGGTTAGCCGAATTAGTGTTGCGACGAGCTGACATCGGAAACAAAAACGTCCGAGATGGAAAATTTACAGCTAATTGGGAAGGTCCATATCGGATAACACACAAGCTCGACAGAGGGGCGTATACTTTGGAGACATTGGAAGGCAACCCGATCAAGCGGACATGGAACGCCGATAAGCTCAAAAAATATTATAGCTAGTATGACAGGCATGCGCTTCTATTATTAAGGGTACAAACTCGGAAGTCGTATTTCCGGGTACGTATGATCCTTTTTCATGGAGAGCGCACCGCCTAAGCAACTGACGAATGCGAGTCTCTGTTATTAAGGGTACGGGCTCGGGAATCACATTTCCTGGCTCGTATGGTCCTTTTTCATGGAAAACAACTCACTTCTAGTCAGGAACGTATCCGGAAGTCATGCCTCTGGACCCAATCATTTCCATTTTTCATTGACTAATACCATTGTAAATTGTTTTAGACGGAGCATATGATTCGTTGTAATGCAGCGATGACAAATCCAATAAAGTGTTATTCAGTATCATGGTGTTTTATATAGAGTTCAAGTTCTCTTTTAAAGCGTGATACGGTTACGTTTCCTTTTTTTTTAGGACATGACTAGATTTTATAAGCCCTGAATGATACGCTAACCGGTTCTGATCAAATCGGGAAAGGGAAATTATTCCTAGGCGAAGTTGTTCACGGTAAAAGTCTAAGTCTCAAACAATATTGAACAATGATATTTGGTCGTTGGAACCAAAAGATGGGCGAACAAGATATTTTATAAATCAAGCTTGAGTAATAAGTTAAATATATCAATTGTTCTGGGCACCGGGCCCAAACAAAGGAAAAAGAAAATACAAAAGTAAAGCCGGCATTCCGGCCCTTCAATTATTCGGAGGAGGTAGGGAGTCGGTAGCAGGTTGAGGCGAGTTGGCATCAGCAGCCGGGTCGACATCAACAGGAATAATGGAGGTCAGTTTTTCCGCTGCCAAGGGCTCTGTAGTAGTTGCCGCCGAAGGATCCTCAGCTGCAGGAGGGGGAAACAACTGGTCGTCTTCCACATACGCCAAGAAATGCATCCCGACAGTAGTCAACTCCGCCCTTGGATTCAGAAAAGTAATCTGCTCCAGGGCGTTGCTGAAACCCTCCTCGGCGGCGTCACGTAAGGTAGCTTTCATAGCAGCTAGCCGGCCTTCGTAATCCCGGATGCATGCCTCCTTGTCGGCCGTCGCGGAGTCAAGTGACGAGGTCAGAAGCGCCACTTTTTGATCGGCTGCCTCAAGAGAACCTTGAGCCCGCGCCAAGTCTGCCCTTAGAGAAGCAGAAGCAGCTTGGGACGCGAGCAACTCCTCTTTAAGCAGCCGAATTTCCGTTGCCGACTGTGTTTGGAGAGAAGTCAGTTGGGCCTTGGAAGAAACAAGCTCTTCGCAAGCCTTGTTCTTTTCTTCCAAAGCGATGCCGTACTTGCGACATAAACAGTTAAAATCTATACAAAATAAGTAAAGTTACAAAGCTATGATGGAAATACATACTTTTCCCAAACAGTGGCTAATGCCCTGACCAGGGAAGCACAGCGGAAGGCATTCTCCTCGACACGAACCAATTCGGCCAACTCCTCACCCACCGGGGCACCAGGTTCGAGCAGGTATGGAGGAGGCTTGGTCAAACGAACTAATTCTTCAGTAACCTCCTTTTTCCACACGTTGTTCGAATTTGCCCGCGCTCCAGAGTGGCCGGACTCGGTAGCAGGGGTAGTATGTAACGCCCCAATTTTCTAATCAGGGTCATTACCAAACATACACCACAATCAAACAGATAATCAATCAGAGTTTAAGCAGTTTGGAAGCAACTACTAATAGTGACATCATCAAATGTCATCTGTATAACACTGTACACTATAATATGGTGAATATACATATAAGGTTCCTCTGTACAATACAAAACTGTACACAGT
>PYAF01001671.1:2163477-2179857 GCA_007407185.1 Glycine tomentella | reverse complement strand
AAAATATCTTATTAAACATAATCTAATCAATAAATTTTTGAGACTTGAGTTTTAATTTACTTAAATTTTTATTTATATTTATACATAAAATAAATAAAAGGAAGGTAAAAGCAGAGAAAAGTGACACTCATAATTTATTAGGTATTTTCATCATTATTACTATTTATTATTTATATTTTTTAGCATCTCGCTAACAAATATGTGTATTTTTTTAAAATTCTTTAACTAATACAATAATTAGATAAAATACTAACGAGATACATGTTAAAGAATTAAAGTAAAAATATTAGTATTTTTTTGAAAGACGAAAAATAACTTTCAAAGTTTCAATCTTGGCAATTATTTTCTTTATTTATTCCTTAACCAGTGATTAAGCAACTGAATAGGCAGACCCTTTTTTAATATATGATGAACATACAACATTTATTCTCATAATCTCATGTGATATTGTGAGTAGTAGTACTGTAAATCTGTAATAGTAAGAAAGAATTAAGAAACGGAAGGAGTGCAAAAACGTGCAGGTCGAAAAGCGTGATCACATGAGAATCACCTAACCTCTGACCTTAAAATAAGAGAAAGAGAACAACATCTGAAAGAACAAGCTTCACTTAGTTCGAGATGGCGGCGGAGATACCGTGCTGTGGAACAAAGTTTTCACTGTACGTGTTAGTGATCATAGGCTTGGTCTGCTTCGCGGGCCTAATGGCTGGTCTCACTCTCGGACTCATGTCTTTGGGAATCGTCGACCTCGAAGTTCTCATGAAATCTGGTCGTCCTCAGGATCGCATCCACGCTGGTTAGTAATACTCTATCATCCTTTTTTTACTTCTAACTATTCAAATTCACTATTGCTTCTTACTCATCGTTTTTTTTTCCTTCCTTTTGCAGCGAAAATTTATCCAGTGGTTAAGAACCAGCATCTTCTGCTTTGCACGCTTTTAATTGGAAACTCCTTAGCCATGGAGGTCTTGTTATTTTCTCAACCCTTCTTCTATTAATTCATTACTTTTATTTGACTGTTATTGATTTTAATGTTTCTTATTTAGGCTCTTCCCATTTTTCTTGATTCGCTGGTGCATCCTGCTGCGGCAATCTTGATTTCGGTCACACTCATCCTCATGTTTGGAGAGGTAACTTATTTGTTTATTCGTGTGATCAGTGAAGCAAACTGAATCTAATGTTTTTTAAGGTTCCTTGTTCCCGATTGATGCAGATATTGCCGCAAGCAATTTGCACAAGATATGGATTGACGGTTGGAGCAACGCTGGCTCCACTTGTTCGTGTTCTTCTTATAGTTTTCTTCCCTTTTTCTTATCCAATCAGCAAGGTATGCTTATAATGTCTATATGTATGATTACTATCAACAAGGGTATGTTTAAGGAAAGTGGTTAGTCTTCCTCGGCGCAACAAATCAAGGTTTGAATAATTGCAAGAGGTGTCCATGTTTACTGTTTGACAATAGTGTCTCAGATAGGATTGCCTCCAAAAAAGAATACGTGTGAAAACAAACAAACAAAAATGTATGATTGCTACGTGTAACAAAATATCTGATGGAGATCGTAAATTTTCAGGTTCTTGATTGGATGTTGGGCAAAGGACATGCTGCCCTTTTGAAGAGGGCAGAGCTCAAGACTTTTGTGAATTTTCATGGAAATGAGGTATGAGGTATTGAATTTTGTAAGTCCAAGTTTTGGAGGATTAATAAAACTGTTGCCTTTATATTCATTTGAATGCTTTAAGATGTGCTTCTGTAATATTTTGATCTAGGTTTTATTAATTGTGTTCCAGTTCTTTCAATATGACTCTGGTTTGTGCTCTGATGTAACATTTAGGCTATACGATTGTTTTATTTTCTAGGCTGGTAAAGGAGGAGATTTAACTCACGACGAGACAACCATTATAACTGGTGCACTTGAATTGACAGAAAAGACTGCAAAAGATGCCATGACTCCCATATCAAAGGCATTTTCCCTTGATCTGGATGCAACTCTAAATTTGTGGGTTTGTGAATTCTTTATTGTTCTCTCCACTATTCTTATGTCTTCTTTTGTTCTAACCGTGTCCTCTGTGTCCGCGCTGAAGGGAGACACTGAATTCAATAATGACAATTGGTCATAGTAGAGTTCCGGTTTATGCAGGAGAAAAAACCAATATTGTTGGACTTGTTCTGGTAATCTTTCTTCCGTTTCAGATTTTGTAAATAGATGCACAGGATTGTAGATTGATTATCTCAATGATAATTTCCATTATTAATGTTATAATTCTTGCTGATTATATTGGATGACTTGATATTGTAGTGAAAATTATTATGTCAAGTTTCAAATTTAATTTTCTTCTTTTTAAGTTGGTGTGTTCAGCTACATCAAATTGAAACCAATAACATATTATTGTTTAGTCCTTCCTCCAACCTTCCCTTGTTGAAGAATCTCATTTATTCTCAACATCAATTTACTCTAGAGACTAATCTTTAATTAGAGATATAAAATTTGACGTGATATTTGAATTGATTGCATGTTGCTGTAATATGTAATGAATAATGCTAGAGACTAATCTCATTTTTCTGTTACTCATTCATTGTTAGTTAATGTTTTGTTCACTTATATATGTGCAGGTTAAAAATCTCTTTATGGTTGATTCAAAGGCTGCAGTTCCTCTAAGAAAAATGCTCATCAGAAAAATTCCTCGGTAATTCTTTTTCATACTTGATATGATATACGTTATCCTTACCTGTGAACTTGATAGTATATGTATCAACATTTTTTTCTATTTGTGTATTGTTGATATGCTGGTATTGCAAGGTAATAATTTTTTCCTCTTCATCCTGCAGTGTTTCAGAGAACATGCCTCTCTATGATATACTGAACGAATTTCAGAAAGGTCACAGTCATATTGCAGTTGTGTATAGGGATCTAAATGATAAAAACGAAGCCCCAAAAAAGGTTGAAGATGGGGAACAACTTGATCTTAAGGACAAGCATAAGAATAAGGGAGAGAATGCATCCTTGGCTAAAGGTAGAGATTTAAATAAAAGTAGAATAACTTTCATTTTGTAGATTGCATGCATGCTATGAAATATTATGTGTTGCTGGCAACTTATCAAACACATAAAGCAGGATATGCTAAATTGTTCTTTAGTTCCCCTGAAAGTGTCATTGTTCCTCCTGTTTGCTGACCTTACTAATTACTTTATGAAGCTTTTGTACCCAGAAATTGTCATTTGTATTCATTGTGTTTCCTTTTGTGAAGGACATTTTCAGCACCGTGTGGTTTTACTTCACACATTTGTGGTTTTCTATCTGTATCTTTAGAGACATATGCTCAATTACATTCTTTAGTATTATGATCCTTTGTGGTTGACCTACTCTGGTGATTATCGTTTTTGGACCTCACTGTTGCCACATATATAGGTGCGAAATTGGAGTCACATGATTCTTTGACTACTGATGGCGCTCAGCAAGCAAAGAAAAGTCCACCAGCAACTCCTGCTTTTAAAAAGCGACATAGAGGTTGTTCATATTGCATCCTGGACCTTGATAATGCTCCCCTGCCAGTGTTTCCACCCAATGAAGTGGTTGTTGGTGTTATTACAATGGAGGATGTCATTGAAGAGCTTCTTCAGGTTAGATGCTTTAATGCATTATACTTAGAATGAGTAGTTTGGGCTCCAAATTACTTAGTCCTGTATGTTTTGTTTTGATAGTCTTCTTAGTACTGATGGTGCAACTCTAACTGTCACTGGCACGATGATGAACTCCGTCTTTCGCTTATTCATTCCTATATTTTCCATATGTTAATTTTTGCCCATTGCACGATTCCCCATCCAACGTTTCTTCCATATTTGCACTCAGTATGGGTGGTTAAGTGTTATTTTTGTAGTTATAATCATTGAAGAAAGAAGTGCTTGATTTGACTTCTGCTGACTACTTCTCGGTTACATGTAGATGTTTCAAATTGCTAGAATTGGTTGTTTTGTTGCTAGAGCTTTTAGCATCATATATTATTATTGTTATGAATGCAACTACAGGTTGCACTTGTACTTCTATTGCCTTTCAAATTTGTTGTATATGTTGATCCATCTTCATTAAATCTGTCTTTTCCAGGAGGAGATACTAGATGAAACTGATGAATATGTCAATATCCACAACAAGTAAGTTTTCGATTGTTCCCTCTTAATTTTCATCTGAAGCCCAGCAATTTAGTTAGATCACTTTGTTGCAAGTTGACTAAATGTCTCCTTAGTATTTGGTCTAGACGTCTAGTGCACAGCAATAGAACATTGTTTGCTTATTGTATGAAGAATATTAAATTGAGTTATTGCAAATGCAGGATAAAAGTTAACATGAATGCTTCTAAGGAGAAGGCTCCTGATGCAAATCTGTTGCAGCCTTCTCAAGCAGTTCAAGGACACACACCAACTAATTCAATTTCTACAGGTACTTCTGCAACTGGCTCACCTACCACAATTGATATAATCTCCGAAAGTGAGTCACTAAGGAATCAATAGTTCATAAAGAATAAGAGAATGACATTGGTTTGGGTTTGTGTTCAAAAGGTAGAGCAGTATATAGTTTCTTGTAAAAATTTCCCTGTATGATATTATGTTAATAAATTAATGTAGAGAAAGGAACACTACGGTAGAGTGTGGCTGGCCAGACAAAACAGAATGGAGTTCATTTTGGTTTCACTTTTAATGAAAGTGGAATCAAAAGTTATCACTTTTTAATATCACATCCAGTTCTGTTTATTTTTTAATGTACTAAACTTAAAATAGAATTTTTATGTTATATTCTATCTCATTTTAGCAAGCTTATCGAGCGAGATATATATATATATATATGTGTGTGTATATATATATATATATATATATATATATATATATATATATTATTGTTGCATGACATCCTAAAGGGATTATGTATTTGTTTTGTTGTACCAAATCCAGCGAGACAAATGTGTAGTAATTGAGAAATGCTTAGACTGATGCAATTATCAATGAGATTTGTTAAATAAAAATTGAGGTGTATTATTTTTATATTTTAATAGTTTAAATAATAATGAAAAGTATTAAAAAAGAGTATTTTGAGTGTTTTGGTATTTTATTTTATCTTAATCTTGAATAGAATAGACAGTGAACTACTTCATGTAGCATTAAAATCTTCACCATTAAAAATAAATTATACACAGTAAATAATAAAACATAACTAATATTTGGATCCTTAGTTGGTGACTGCAGGACCCTGAAATTAACTAAAGAAACTAACATTCTATAATTTGATATTTAATTTTTCTTAAAATAACAATTGGAATTTAAAAATACATTTTTAAATTTTTTATTAAAAGATCTACACTTTTTCTAATAGAATTTCACATAATAAAATGAGGCAGAGGTAAATTCTAATAGCTTAACATAATTAATCTAACTCTGTAAAAAAAATAATTAATCTAAGTAGAAAAAAATAAAATTTAACTTAGTTTTTTAATAGAATTGTGAAAATAGAACAAATAAAAGTCACATTTACAAATGAGGAATTAGAGTTCTTGTAGTTGTAGGCTATAAATAATTTTATCCTTTAACTAGCTAATTGACCTGTACACTCGCCCGAGTCTTTTTTTGTTGTTGTTATAAGTTCATTTTTAAGTATTATCAAAGTAGTTCTAAAAAAAGTATCATACAGTAGGTTGATTTTTCTTTTGATATTAAGTAAAATATGTTAACATGTAATCCATGTGTAGAAATTCAAATGAAAAGCTACACTTATAAGGTATAATAAATAATAAATATATTAACAACTGAAAAGGTTTCAAAACCTTTTTCCTAACTGAAAAAAATGTCTATTTATATTTAGGTTCTTAAAATCCAAGCCCAATCAAATAAAAACAGAAAATTACAGAAAAAACATCTGTTGGTTGCTATTTTCTCTTTTTCTCTCACTCTTTTCTAATTTTTTTAGTTTCTAATTATCATTCTCTCAATTCCAAACTATTCCTTTTCCTCAAGCTTTAAGTTTCAAGGTTCTTTAACAATAAAAAAAAAAAAAAAAAAGATCCAAGACTAAATCATCCAATGACACTTCTCCCTGAAATCCAAACATAGAACACTCAAAAGTCCCAAGTGACAGAATTAAGAAAAATATGAGTACAAAATTTCATATATATATATATATATATATATATATATATATATCAGTTTTTCAAAAGATAAATTCTTAAGTGCATCTCGAGCAAGACATTTTATTGTCCTGATCCATTCATTATTTGTCATGTCAGTAATCTACCTAGAAAAATTAAAAATTGTCATTAATATAAGAAATAACAATGACCCACAATGCTGACATGACAAATAATAAATGAATAAGAGCAAGAAAAATGTATTGCTCCAAGTTTCCCTAAAAATTTCTCTTTTCACAATTAAACACGTACGAGAATATGCATTTCCCTGTTCCCTAATCAAGTATTATCCCGGTTTGCCCCCAACTTTCCTGTCTGTCTCTGTATCTTCCTTTCCCCCCGCATCATTCACAGTACACACTCTTTACCTTGATCATAGATTCACGATATATTTTAAATGCACAACAAAATACATAATAAAAGTGAGATAAAGAAAAAAAAGAAAGTACTGTATAGTAATGATTATTAATATGATAATATTTGTATTTCTCTTATCTCGTTCTTTGAAACGAATGATCCCGCATAAAACAAGCAAGAAATGTTATGAATATCAAATCCTATGAGAAAACAAGCTAGCTACAGGCCTACAGCTAAGAATTGAGGGAAAGGGAGAAAGAAACAATGAAGCAATATTTTCACTATTAAGAGACAACGATATTTGGTAACAATCAAAGTACATCCAAGAATTATATTGCATAGCGATTGAAGATCAAGAGAGGGTAAAAGGCAAGCTCAGGGAGATCAAGAAAAACACCCAAATAATATCATTATCATATTAATTCACAAAATCATAACACACACATATAGTTAAAGCAATACATACACCAAAGCCTTAGGTTTATAATTAATTAAGCTCAACCTAAACTTTTTTTTTTTCTGCATGTGAATGAAACATTGATATATTCAAGTTCTCTCGTGGAGCATATATAACTAACCATATTAACACAGGGATTAGGTAAGCAGAAGAACCTGAAGAAAAAGTTCTTTGGACGTTTTCCATATTAATCCAATCCTTAAAGAAGATGACAAGCCGAAGAACCCAACCCAAGAATATTCATTCTGATTGCCCACGAATTTCTTTCATTTACTTTGTTCTGGAAAGGAAGAGAAAATAATCATAAAAAGAAGATTAAAAAAGCAATAAACGATTCTTAAGTGCTTTTTCTGGGTTTGCTTTTCCTCCTCGCCCTGCTTCTCGACGGTTCCCCTTTTGGGACTTGAATCTCTTCCTTTGTGATTCTTTTGCATGCCACCGATTCTGATGTTAACTCCTCTTGTTGCCTCCTATGTTGTTCTTCTTTCTTCGTTGCTGAAGAAGTAGAAGCTTCTGGTTCCTCTTTTGGTTCCACTTTTTTCACTTCGCTTTCCGTTTCCACAACAACAACCTTACGAGGTCTCCCTCTTTTTCGAGGAGGCTGAGGTTGTTGTTGTTGTTGTTCAGTGTCACCTCCTTTGGATGAAGCCTCAGCTATCGCTACCGAAAGTTCCTTCGTTTTTTGGCGCTTCTTTTTCCCCATAAATACTTCTCTATCAAACAATAATAATAGCAACCACTCTGTCACCAATAATTTCTGATAATTTATTTCTAAATCATCAATTTTTCATACATCGTTAAACCTAGGGGAAGACAACCATAAAGAATGGTACAAGTACTAAAATCTTCTGACTCCTTCTTTCTAATGCAAAAACATCCTCTCTCTCTCTCTCTCTCTCTCTCTCTCTCTCTCTCTCTCTCTCTATATATATATATATATATATATATATATATATCTATCTCAATAAAGAGCAAGTAGAGTGTGATATATCTTTGACCAGAATCCAGATTCTGGAAACATTAATATTATTATGAAAACAAACAACTAAACAAGCACCTTCCTCTTCTGAACTACTATATAGTGGAATATAAAATTATTAAAAACTAAGGTCCTTCGTTGAATGGAATAAACAGTATAGAAAAACTCAAGAGCCGTTAAAGTAATCTATGATCTTCTCCCTTTGTGTTTGTTCATTGAGTCCAATCTTTTGCCGTTCCCATGTAATAAGATAAATATAACATACTGTATTTGTATTCTGCAAATTGCAATAATAAAGAATGACATGTGGAGCTAGAAGTGAGACAGTAAACATAGGCTAGAGGAGGGTTAAAAAAAGGAAGGTGTTGACTGACTCAATGACTAACCATGGTTAGTTGGGGGCGTGGACCAAAGAAAAGTGGGGTAAGGTTTGGTGTATTGTACTACTCAGTCTCAGACTGAGTGTTGCAGTCTGACCACTTGTGTCGCTTCCCGGGTTTCGCGTCCTCACTCATCAGCTTTTTCAATTGTTGCTGTTTCTCTTTTTCTTTTTTCATTCTCATTTTTGACCCTTCGTTACTTACTAAGCCATCAATCAGTTATCGTTGTTGATCAATTTGTGTCTGCGTAAGCTCTTGGTAACACTGTTACACTCAATATGGACTTGTTGCCTCGGGTAATTGGGTAAATCCAGCTACAGTACAAATACAGGGTCAACATTCTTGGCCCCGTCCTATTTAATGAGTAATTTGTCTATATTAACCATTTTTATGTAATATCATAATTAGGGTTTTGACTGTATGTTGAGATACCGAGTTATTTTTGTAAGTTATGGCCTTTAGATTGATCGTAAAATTAATTTTTGGTTTGAAATTTAATTATATTTAAAATTTATCATTTTTACTTAAAAATATATTTTCAAGAATTGAAATTAGATTCTTTCAATCAAAATAACATATATTATCAATTTTTTTAACCATTTAACATAGGAATGTACTTATATATAAATATTTGTGTATAGATAATTATTTTTAGAAATAAATTAAATGATAAATAATAATGAGTAAATTGAATAAAAAATATGAATACCTTTTTAAGATTTATTAAAATTATGTTATTAATGTAATAAAATATATACTAAATTTAATGAAATCATGGATTTAGTTTTATGCAATATATACTTATATTTTTTAATATTTATATATAAGAAATCCAATGGATTGACATAATAATTTAAGATTTTACTAGATTCACGTAAGTGAGAAAAAAAAATTTAACGGGAGAATCGATGTTTGATTCTCATTTTGTGTAAAATAAATTTGGATCAGCGATACTCACAATCACGTTCTGAAAACTGGATTAGTCTTTCAATCAATAGATTAAGGAATGTGTTATATAATCTACCATAAAAAATATTTATATAAACCTCCTCTTGTTAGTATTCTTGCATGAACCACTAAAATCTCATGACTCATCATGATCGGCCCGAGTACAGGGGTTGACCTGTTTGCGTTTGTTATTACGCTCATGCCAAACAATCGTTCGTAATTTTGAATGATATATCGCTCATAAAAAATTAGAGTAGAATGTGTTTAACTTTTGGTAAAATTTGGTTTTAATTTTCAAACTTAAACTTTAATCAATTTATTCTCTAAACATAAAAAAAAAAAAAAACAATAATTTTGATCCCTTTTCAATGTTAAAACCATCTATAATGAAGAATGAAAACCACTGTTTACCAATTTTTATGGAAAGTATAAGGAATATAAACAATCCTAAAGATTAAAACTCCCTTGCCTCTATTTCGAAAGCAACTGTCTGTTGCACCTTGATAGTTATCTTTGTTTAGCTAACGACTTTTGTTAACTCTAAAACACCCTAACTTTTTCCCTTTATCTGTTTTTTCCGTCATAGATGTCTTGTTTTTTCTAGTAGGAAAAAATGACATTGATGTAATCGTATGATTCTGCGGATTGCACAGAACACATTTTTAAGACATGTATTTTCGTGTAGCTGAATGCTTTTCTGGGAAGCAGAGAAGTATCTGGAAAATGACGAAATGGTTTGTTTCATAGCTAAGTAAGTATTATTGTAATGAACTACTAGTACATTGCCAAGTTTTCAAAATATCAGCATAGCTCAGGAACAAGCTTACCCTCTCAAAACAAGGATCAAAGTAAATCCTCACAGAGAATCAAAGTTAACAAATTTGACTGTTGTTGATGTTCATACTTCATACTTCATACAATCATATCTTCCCAGGTTCAGGGGAAGCTGGCTCTGGGGCTACCTCTGCTCCAGAATGACTCTTTCCGACGTAGCTTGAGAGCTTGTCATCAGATTCAGATCCCCAAAAGGCAGCAGATTTCAAATCGTCCTGAGCCATTAATCTGGAGAACTCCTCATGGTTATAATTCAGTATCCCTTTTCCTCCAAATTCTATGGGAAGATTGTCCTCATCAAAATAACATCTCATCAGCTCCACACTATCTTTGTTGTTGGGGTAGACGAACTTCACCTTCTGAATTGTCTTCTTATCCAACATGTACTTGACTATCTGCATAATAATGATAATAGAACCAGTAACATCATAGTACTTAAATGGGATTAGTATAGTGGTGTACAAAAGTACAAGACATGTCTCTTTATTTTTTCAAATTATGCTTGTAATTTATTCATGATGTCAATTTTAGCAGCCCCTGAGACAAGAATGATTTCTGAAATGCTAGCAAGCAGAGAATGCAAACCTTCCAAAATGCTTCAAAAACACGAGGGGGGTTATAAAGAAAAGCTATGGCAAGTCTCTCAGGGTAGTGGTTCTGTAGGATGTTAATGGTCTCTTTGGCTGATTTAATGGGCACACTGTTTCTAAACGACCATCCAGTGAAGTCTATCAACCATGACATTTGTTCTTGACCTTGTGGAAGGTTAAGCATAGCATTTTCCAGCATATACACCAGATGTCGCATCTGATTCTCAATTGAAGATGTGTTCTGCAACAACCACCAGCATATTAGTTTTCAATTTCAATACCCTAGAAAAAACCAAAACTAACCTAGCCATTTCTTCTATTTCTAAAAAATACTTTAGTCCTAAACATGGACTATATTTAAATCCATTTTAATATAAATGAATTTTGTACGTATAATTTTCTTTCTTTACTCTCAACATCACCAACTATTTTTTAACTCTTAACATTGGCTTTGAAAACAAAATGAAATGAAAAATTTATGTGAAACTTTAAAGAGTTTAATTTTTATGTATTGTTAAGATAAGGAAAAATTTACACTTTCAACAAATAAAAATTATTGTTAATATAATTTTTGAAATATTTATTATAAAAATTAACATTGTTATATATAACAGTCTTTGATTCTGATTTAATATGCATATAAAAACTCTAATCCTTACACTATTTACTCAATTTTTAAAGTATAGTTTTACATGGTACAAAGTTTTTAAAAAATTCAATAAAAAAAGTTTTAAAAAGAAGAAAAATATATTTGAAAGATATTTGATTGTACTATTTTTTGTTGTTGATGAAATTAAGTATATTGATTTTATTATACTATTTTTTTTTTATTATACTTTATTTTGTTGAATTTAAATACCAATTACATCCTACCATCATCCTAGCCATGTGTGCCATCAATATCGCAAATGTAGTCATGTAGCACATATCTAGCGCCTAGTGGTAAGGAGGTAAAAAAAAAAAACATTTTTTTTTCTTAATGCAGTAAGAAAAATCTCTTACTCCCAGTAAATAAGAATTTCCCGAATGCTGGATTGGTTTGGTCTACTAGATTTGATTGATTTGGTAAACTCTATAAGCAAAAAGCACCTAGACCTTAGCATAGTCCAACCGGAAACCGGTAGTATAATCGATCCGATTTTGTTATTGAACCGGTCGTGCAGTCAACTTGGTAAAAACCGGTCAAACTCGGACAAAACCAACCAAAACGGGACGGTTTTCAAAACTCGGACCAGACGGTGTTTGTTGGTCTCCTTCACGCCGCTGTCGGGTCTTCAAACCGCCATCATCATCCTAAATGAGATGCAGAAGATGAGGTGAGGTGTAGAAAATGAGGTGCAGAAGATGAGAAGAAGACGTGAGGGTGGTATGGAGCTGCACTTGCGCAAAGAAAGAAGAACGAAGATTAAGAAACAAGGAGATGCGCAATCACTGCACGGAGAAATAAGAGGAGGAAGCCCAAGCAAGGAACGTAGGGTATATATATTTTAGGATTAGGTATTACTTTGGGCCTCCAATCCACTCATTTGCTTCTTGTACACCTCTTATTACTTTTTGCACTCTTTTTACTCATTTTTTTAATTAAAAATTGGACTTGTGTTTTAATTTAATTAGTTTCTATTTACACTTTTTTTCATTATTAATACACTTTACTTATAATATCAATTTTAATACTTAAATTATTATTTTAAATTTTTTATTATACTTTTCTTAATTAAATAATATTAATTATATATTTATATATATAATATAATTTAAAATTTTTAATATATACCAATTCAAACCGGTTCAACTACTAATCCATCAGTCAGACCACTAAATCACTAACCCATTACTTCAACTGGTTCAATGATCGAACCGATTTTCACAACACTCTTAGTCCACGGTAAATATTTTAGTTAAAACCAAACCTCGGTACCTGCATTCCAGGCCTCAATACGAGGACTATCCTTCCTTCACGGTCATGAAAACTAGCTCTGTACAACTTCCCTGTTGCTCCTTCCATCGCAACCTTATCCTGAATTGTTTTCATTTATTACAGCATTTTACACCATATTTACACGCCAAATCAATGAAATCATAACAAAACACAACTTAACTTACCCAGCGAATATCCTCAGGCTTATACGTTGATCTCCACTTGAGTGTGTCCTCCAACATCTTCTTCGACTTGTCCGCATTCCAATTACGAGCTTCCAGATATCTCCTCAGACAATTATCAGTGCAGCACTTCAAGCTTCGTCCAGATAAGGGCTCAATTGCATCCTTCACCTCTTTAATCTTCCAATAATATTCAGAAATCATAATATATACAACAACCAATTCAACCACACTACTAAACTAACAAACAAATTATCTAACTCACTCCTTACCTTCGATTCAGAATAATGCTCCTCGCTTTCCTGGCTCGGCTGCAAATTGCTCCTGCGCTGAAACATAACGACCTAAAATTCCCGCTACTTGGAAATGCTTAACGATTTGACACAATACTGAAACAGAAAGTGACATCAAAAAGTAAAATAAATAAATAAATACAGAGACACGGAGCAAATACCAATCAGAAACAAGGATCGTGAGTTGAAAAATCAGGATTATTAAGTAATTAAGGAGTAGGAACATTTTCTCCCTGTTACAACGTACAGATTGAAAAAAGGTGAAGAAAATCTCAATTTCGCGTTACCAAAGGTCACGAAAGACTAACGACATTGGAAATTGAACATAAATTAACCTGAAAGGAAGAAGTTGAAACGCAGAAACAGGGCACGGGGATCATCCAATTGTTGTGTGCTTGTTTGTGGAAGCCATCAAACTACGAAGACTGAAGAGAGAAGCAACACAAGGTTGAGTGGAGTGGAGTGAGTGAAGATTTTCAAAGCAACATAATTATAAGCGATTGAACAAAAAACACGTCACACAAGGAAAAAATTATTCCAGCTACCAAATCGGTTCGTGGCAATTTATTTATATTAAATAGCATTGTACAAATTAAAGATTGTACTTAGCCACGTCTGGGATATCATGTGAAAGCACACTCATAACTTAATTACAATTTTACAATTCTGAAACTTTGCAGGGGGATACCATTGCCTTAAATATATTTTTTATCATTTAATTTATTATTATTTTTTCATTTTATTTGTATTTTTTCTCACAAAATATATTTGTTTTATTTTTTTTATCTTTAAAACATTTTAAATAATATTTTTTATCTTTAAAACATTTTAAACAATATTTTTTTCACTATTCAAATCATTTAAAAATATTATTTAAAACTCTTTAAGGATAGAAAACAAAATAAATATATTTTATAATAACTAAAATGATGAACAAAAATTACAAGAGAAGAAAAAATATTAAATTACAAGAACAAATTTTTAAAAAAATACTAAACTGCAGAAACCAAAAAATATTTAAGTTCTTAATTAAATTATGCATTTTTATGATAATGTAAACAATTTGCAATTATGCCCAAAAAAAATTGCAATCTATGATATATTTCTATGGTGGGTTTCTTGCCCAGCTCCTCAGCAAAAAAAAAAGGCATAACTCTCCAAAGCTATAACGCTTATTATAGTCTTATACAAAGTAGATTAAAATATATTTGAAAAAAGTAACAGGGTATTGGTTAAAACATGTTGAAAACACTTAGTTAACTTTTCAAAAGACGGATTCTAGGTACGGCAGTAAAACTGGTGTGTACCGTCCGAAAGGATAACCCATGCAGTGGATCATCTTTTTTTTATTTTCTTTTTTTATTTTCTTTTTCATTTTTTTCAGTCATTTACCAATTTGTCCTTTTTCCTACCTTCAGTCTCCGACCCAGCTCTGGCAACAAATCCAGCTTCCATCCCTTCATCTTCCTCCCTTCACCACCACCACCACCACCGACCCCAGGAGCCCACACAGCGGCCAACGGTGATTCTAGCAACAAGCAATTGTTGCTCGCACCTCTTCTCCCGCATCGCATGATATAGCTCCAATCTATTATTGTTGAAAGCACACCAGCACATGCTAGAAGAAAAAAGAAAACGTTTTTCATTGTTTGGATTTTTATTTTAGAAATTTCTGAGTTTTCTGGTCGATTTTAGTTTGTAGGTTCAAGTGCGATGAAAATTTGGGGGTTTTGAGGGAAGGGAACCGCATCGGTGTCGGGATGGAATTTTCTTGCTTTTATATTTTCTCTGCTTCATGTAGTTGGGGGTGTCTGTGAGATGAACATGTAAAGTTGACATTTTTTCAATTATCTTCAATTTGTCAGGAATTTAAGAGTCTTGTTTTTAGAGGAAAGCTCACTTGTTGAGAATGATGGTAACTGACTCTATGAGTTCACTTTGAAAATCCTTCTTGAATAATACAGTTCTTGGACTAAAGGAAGTTGCAAAGGAATAAGCAGCTTAATTTTATTCACGTACGTATGGTCATTAAATAGACCTATGAAGTAACAATAAGATAAAGGAAAGATGTTGATCAGCCTAAGATAAGATAAAGGAAAAATAATGTTTATCTTGGATAGTTGTACTATGAAACCTAAGATAAAGGAAAGATGTTGATCAGTCTAAGATAAGATAAAGGAAAGATAATGTTTATCTCATGCAACTGAAATACAAAATAATAACAAAATAACAAACTGTTAATCTTATCTTTTAATCTTATCTTAATACTCCCCCTCAAGTTGGAGCATGGAGGGAGGAGATGCCCAACTTGGACATTAAGAATTGGAATTGCTTGTTGCCAAGGGGCTTAGTACGGATGTCTGCTGGCTGCACATTTGTTCGAATGTGAGCTGTTGAAATAGTGTTGGAAAGGAGATGCTCTCTAATAAAATGACAATCTAATTCAATGTGTTTTGTTCGCTCATGAAATACCGGATTGGAAGCAATGTGAAGTGCTGATTGACTATCACAAAACAGTTGCATTGGTTTGCTATGAGTAACTCCAAGAGACTGAAGAAAATATTTGAGCCACAATAATTCTGCTGTAGCACTAGCCATTGAGCGATATTCAGCTTCAGCGGAAGATCGAGATACTGTAGGTTGCTTCTTAGTTTTCCAAGAGATGGGGGAAGTCCCAAGAGTAACAAAATAACCAGTTACTGAGCGTCGCGAAATTGGACAACTTGCTCAGTCTGAGTCACAAAAGGCTCTAAGTTGAAAATCACATTCAGAATTGAGAAGAATGCCTTGACCAGGATTTCTTTTAATGTATCGTAGAACACGAATAACTGCATTATAATGGTCTTGTTTTGGATCTTGCATGAACTGGGATAATGAATGGACTGCATAATTGAGTTCTGGACGGGTGATAGTAAGGTAAATTAGTCTTCCTACCAGGCGTCTGTAACGCGTAGGATCAGAAAAAGCAGGCTCGTTTGCTAAGGCCAATTTTATATTTTGCTCCATGGGAAAATCAACTGGTTTGCAACCAAGAAGACCACATTCCTTAAGAATGTCTAATGCAAACTTACGTTAACACATAAAGAGACCAGCAGAGCTTCGCGCAAGTTCAATGCCAAGAAAATATTTTAGTTTGCCAAGGTCCTTAATTTTAAACCAAGTGTGAAGATGAGCTTTCACTTTGGTACACATGGAAGAGTTATTTCCAGCCAAGATAATATCGTCAACATACACCAGAACAACTACAAATTGATCTTTATTGGAGTAAGTAAAT
>PYAF01001671.1:2120149-2163377 GCA_007407185.1 Glycine tomentella | reverse complement strand
CCTTCAAGAATCTTGGTTGGAGTTCTATTTATAAGATGAGCAGCACTTAGAACACAATCACTCCAGAATTGAACGGGCAGATGCCCATCAAAGCGTAATGCACGAGCTACATTGAGAATGTGACGATGTTTTCTTTCAACACGTCCATTTTGTTGAGGTGTGTATGTGCATGATTGCTTATGGATTATTCCTCGATCGGTTAATAACATTTGCATCTGAGAGGACATGAATTCACTACCATTATCAGATTGAATGCTTTTAACAGATGTGTTGTATTGAGTAGTCACCATGTTAAGAAATTTACGAATGTGGGAGAATGTTTCCCTTTTTTCATGCATAAGAAAAACCCATACATGTCAACTATAATCATCCAAGATAGTCAAGAAATAACGTGCATTACTAAAAGAAGCGGTGCGATATGGTCCCCAAAGATCACAATGAATTAAATCAAAAGCATTCAAACAACGTTTCTTATTGATTGGAAAAGGACTACGTGTTTATTTGGCCCTAGAACAAACATCACAATGACCATTATTATTTGAAACAAAAATAAAAGGAAGCAAGGACAAATAATGTCTAGAAGGATGACCTAGTCTTCGATGCCACAACTGAGAAGAAACTGGAGCTTGAACTGCATTTGTGGAGATGGAAGAAGACCTCAACACGTACACCTCTTCATGTTCATCACCCCACCCAATCGTCGTCCTCAAGTGACGGTCCTGTAGGATACAATGTTTTGCAGCAAAAATAACACAACAAGTGTTAGATTTTATTAGTTGGGAAACAGAGATGAGATTGCATGTAAGAGATGGAACATAAAGCACATTAGTTAAGTCAATGAAGGAGTTAAATGAATCGTTCCACTCTTGACAGCATGAGTTCTAATTCCGTTTGGTAGACCAATAAAACGAGGGCTTATAGGATGAATATCAGACATGTAAGCTAGAGTGCCAGTCATGTGTTGTGATGCACCACTGTCGATAAGTCAAGAGATAGGAGTAAATGCTTTACCAGATAATTTTTCAGGTGGTGACTTAGAAGAGTCAATCATGTTCAGCAAACGTTGAAGCACCTCGGGAGTAAGATTAGCTAAGGATGTAGTACCGGTTGAGTCACTTTCTGTTTGAGTTGTGAATGTATGAGCAGCGTGAGCAGCAATAGGAGCAAAGCCGCGACCTCCAGAATGTCTTCCACGTCCTCGGCCACGACCACGAGAAGGATAATTTGTGAGTAGAATGCCAGGATTATTAGAGGGATGAGTGTAAAAAGGTGAACGTGGGTCACTGATTTTGAGGGTTTTGCTATGATCAGCCATAGTTCTGGACTGAAAAAAAATATGCGGAAGTTGGTTTTGAAAAAAAATGGCCTAGGTCGTATGGCTCATGATACCATAAAGGAAGTTGCAAAGGAATAAGCAGCTTAATTTTATTCACGTACGTATGGTCATTAAATAGACCTATGAAGTAACAATAAGATAAAGGAAAGATGTTGATCAACCTAAGATAAGATAAAGGAAAAATAATGTTTATCTTGGGTAGTTGTACTATGAAACCTAAGATAAAAGAAAGATGTTGATCAGCCTAAGATAAGATAAAGGAAAGATAATGTTTATCTCATGCAACTGAAATACAAAATAATAACAAAATAACAAATTGTTAATCTTATCTTTTAATCTTATCTTAATAGGGACACTGAATTTTGACTTGATGGATATTGCCAACGTCAGAATTCAGGACCTTGAACTTATAGCCAGAAATTGCCCCAACTTAAAATCTGTGAAAATTACTGATTGTGAAGTATTAGATCTGGTGAACTTCTTTCGACATGAGTTAGAACACAAAGGTGAGGGAAGGGTAGAAAGGGAACGCTGAGAGAGAAGAAAGAGAAAAAAGAAAAAGGGTAGGAAGGGAAAATGAGGCAAAGAAAAAGAAAAAAAAAAAGAAAATTAAAATTAAAAAATAAAAACCGTAGTATGAAAATTAAAATGAATCCAACGGTGCAGATAATCTTTCGTAAGTTACGCTTGGGTTCTATTTGCGTACCCTAGCCTCCGTCTTTTCAAAGGCATTATAATTAGTTTTGATGAATATCCTTTTGTCTAAAATGGATAAAATCTAATAACAAAGAAAGTTTTTATAACTATAGAAAATGAGTAATTAAACCTTTTATTAAGAAGTATATAATTAATTATTAAAAAATGTTAAATAATCCATGTTATTTTTTTGTCTAATACTTAATATTATCAAAAGAATATTTTTTATTAACAAGTGTCATAAAACAAATTAATCAAATAGCATTTTAATATATTATTTAAATCAGCATTTTAAGAATATCGATTACAAAATTGAGAAGTGATTTATTTATTAAAAATATTATTAATAACCATCCGATTATTATGTTTCCGTCTCTCACTTCAATTATTTTTCTTTCACTAGACTACTTAACATATAAAATAAAGAAAAAACAAACTAGACAAGTGTTTTTCTTTACACTAGCAGCCTACAACTACAAGTACTAGAATACTTTTAAAAAAATGTGAAATAATTTATATATCTTTAACAAATATTTTGTACTTTTATTCCGTCAACGTTAAGTTGTAACCTTTGCCACTGGGCTAGAAGAACCAAGTTAAGAAAGTTCTCAGGAAGCTCCGACATACACATCCAACGCACAAAGCGCGTCTTGAACTCACTCACTCACTTATGGCATCCTCCGCTCTCATCTCCGACACCCAGCCATGGAAGGACCTCAAGGTAACGCAACGAAATTGAAATTGAATCCACGTTATTGCTAATATTTCTTACCGTGAATCCGAATTTTCTATTAAACGCGACGCGTTTCGACTTTGAACAGGCACACGTGGAGGACGTAAAAAAAACGCATCTTCGCGATCTATTGAGCGACGATAAGCGGTGCCAGTCCATGCTCGTGTAAGCAATATCATTTATATTATATTATTATTACTATTCATATATGCAATGCGATGGGAATTCATTTTTATGATTTTGTATGCTATTTAGTGAATTCGATGACATTCTGCTGGACTATGCAAGGCAACAAGCCACGCCCGAAACTATCCAGAAGCTATTTGAGTTAGCTGAGGTTGGTAGTTTCTCATTCGTGCCTGAATTTTTTCATCAATCGGTATAAGTCAAAAAGGACTTTCGTAATTCTGATTATTGTTTCTGGTGTTGATGTTTTGTAGGCTGCATCGCTCAAAGAAAAGATTAACCGCATGTACAGCGGGGAACATGTAAGCCAGTGTATACGAATCTAGCAAAGTTCATTACTCCACTCACATGAACACACTCATGCCATTATTAACTTGCGTTAATTTTTATGCATGGTTATTGGTTAGTGTTTTACACTCTCAAGTCAACCAATCAGAAATCATAGTTGACATGATTATTAATATAGTTATTGCAAACAAAGTCGACAAACTTGGTACTTATCTTGCATCACGGTTTGTAATTAGATGACTGCAAAAATTCTTCGAGAAATGCTAACAACACACTCTATTATTGACTAAAATTTATTGAAAATCATAATTTTTTGTGGGTCCCATGTCTTAATTAATGATTCTGTCTCCTGCTTTTGTAATTTTTAATAAATTTTAACTAATAATAGAGTGTGTGTGTGTGTGTTAGAGAATGCCTTGCTAGCACTCTTCAAACTCTTTACATTGTCAATGCATACACTATTTACTCCCATTTATTTTATGATGTTGATGTCGATCATTTTTGGATAATGTTGGATTCACTTTCAGATAAATAGCACAGAAAATAGGTCAGTGCTTCATGTCGCTCTTCGTGCTTCTAGAGATGCTGTCATTGAGAGTGATGGGAAGAATGTTGTCCCTGAAGTTTGGAAAGTTCTTGACAAGATCCAGGAGTTCTCTGAGCGGGTTCGCAATGGTTCTTGGGTAATGTGCTAGTTCAATATTCTGCGTGGATGTTTTGTGAGCATTTGAACTAGAGGATATTAACTACTAAGCTTTTTTTAAAAGGTTGGTGCTACAGGGAAGGCTTTGAAGGACGTTGTTGCAGTTGGTATTGGGGGAAGCTTCTTAGGTCCACTGTTTGTACACACTGCACTTCAAACAGGTTGGGTGATTATTGCTGGTCTCTTTAGTAGCAATTCCACCATAATTGGCCTTTTATTTGTGTTGACACTTAATACATGTGCACACACACACACACACAATATTTTGCAGAACTTCTGTCCTTAGTTGACAGCGAGTAAAATTGTTGAACATATATTTATATATTTATACCATCTTGTAGACCTTGAAGCTGTTGAATCTGCAAGGGGTCGTCAGCTGCGCTTGTAAGTATCTAATGTTAGTGAAGTCTGCAAATGTGATTGTAAGGATTAGTTGACTGCAACTGTATGATATTTGTTTTTCTGAATCTGGCTTACTATAGGTGCACACCTAGAAGCTGGCTGTACCATTGCCATAAAATCAATCTCATCTTCTATTTGATTCTATCTGCAGTCTTGCAAATGTTGATCCTATTGACGTGGCTAGAAATATCACAGGATTAAGTCCTGAAACAACACTTGGTAAATGATCATGTATAACAGATAAATATATAGATATGGAGGCTTATCTTGCATGTCTTATTGTTGCTCTTTGTAATAATTGCAGTTGTGATTGTTTCAAAGACTTTTACAACAGCTGAAACTATGCTGAATGCTCGAACTCTTAGAGAATGGATTTCATCAGCACTTGGGTAAGTACAATATTAAGAGTAGTTCCTCAAGCATAGTAGTGTAGGCATTGGTTGGGGGTTCTGTAGTTTCCTTCCTTTTTATGTGGAAACTTGCAGAACTGGATTTGGAACTTATACTTCCTGATTTGTTGTAATATACACCCCAACCTCTGGTCCCCACCTTCTAAATATATTTGACGATTTTTCAAAGGATAGAGAGTGGACAATATTCAAAATGGACTTTGATAATGAATTGAAGACTGTCTCATGATATCATTACTTACAGGCCCTCTGCAGTTGCAAAGCATATGGTGGCTGTTAGCACAAATCTCACGGTATACCATATTTTCCTTTTTTCTGGCATCATATGATTGAGCTTTCTTCAATGTCTAACTCTTTGTTCATTAATGAATCATGTATGCTTATGATTGATCACAACTGTTTGTCCTGATACATGTAGCAACCTTGCTTTGTTAAATCCTTAATTCTGCATTGTTTACCATCACTTGTGCTATTAAAACATTTTGCTCAATTGTGTATGATTGGTGGATTTATCGGTACCAAAGAGTTGAGCAATAACAGATAACAATTGAATAATATAACTGTAACAAGGACAGATTACAGAAGGGTGAAGTTCTTTAAGTTCAAACTTCTTTGGTATTATTTTTTTCATTTTTGTTTTTTCTTTAATAAGAAAAAAATAATCTTAAAACATGCATTTTCTATTCATAATTATGGCATATCTCTAACTATTTTTCTTTTCTTTTTTTCATTCATGATGCAGCTTGTGGAAAAGTTTGGTATTGATCCTAACAATGCTTTTGCATTTTGGGATTGGGTCGGTGGTCGGTATAGTGGTGAGTAATGTTTCTTCTATTGCTACCCTATTAAAGAACATTGAAGTTTTCAACAGTTTTGATTATGATGACTCGAAATGCGGCTTGCAGTTTGCAGTGCTGTTGGAGTTTTGCCATTATCTCTACAATACGGTTTCTGTGTGATAGAGAAGTAAGTCCTTTATTATTAGTATAATTCTAATCTTTAGGCACCTCTTCTAGAGGAAAATGTTCCTAGAAATAGTTTAATTTGTTGTGGTTTGACTCAACTTTAGGTGCTTCTTGTCTATTACACCCTAGAATAGGCTGGACTGGCTTTATTATGCTACACCTTCTTCCTTTAAGGAAATAATTAACTTCATAGATTACATGAAGGATGTAGATAAGAATTCTTTTGATATATATGCTATTTCTTGACCTTTTCCAAATGAGATATTCTGCATAATATTGACACTGGTCATAAAATACAACTTAGTTTTAAATATCCCTTAGGTAACAAATGAAGACACATATACTTCTATGTTTTCTTTTTTATGGTATCTTTTTCATCAAAGGTTCTTAAGGGGGGCTTCAAGCATTGATCAACATTTCTATTCACAGCCATTTGAAAGCAATATACCTGTAAGTGCCCTTTGCTAACCTTATATGCTTTTGAGTATTATTGTACATGCGGATCTCTGCATGTTGAAGCATTTTTTTTAGTGTTTGTCATACTGCATACTGGCTATCCTTCCAATATGGTGAAGGAATATCAGAAGAGATAACTTTATATTCTATAAGAGTATAACTGTACTATAATTTTGAGTTTGAATGTTTCATATCAATCTATTATTTTGTAAAATTAAATGCTTCAAATAATTTTTTATTGACATGTCTTCAATTATTAATCAGAACTAATATTAATTTTTTACAGATATAAATAGGGTATGGGAGCTTCTTTCAGCTTTTTTCTGTTTTTTTTTTTCCATGGTTATTTTGCCGTTAGGAGACCAACCAATCCCTTACCTTTGGACTATTCTTCTCTCAACATATTCCTTTTTAGGAAGGGAAAAAAAAGTGTCAGGGTTGTATAGGAATTTAGCAGATTTTAAATCAAAAGAAAACAGATTTCTGACAGACTTAATGAGGAAATGTGAAGCTCCTTCTAGCTGTTATTTTCTCTCTTTTCCTCCCTTGTTTCTTTCACTCTTAGGAGCATTACCGATTCCCTAGCTCTGGACCTTTTCTCTCTTAATATATTCCTTTTTTTTTTGGAAAAAAAATTATGAAATTGTGGGGATGGTTAGGAATTTGGTTTGTTCCAATTTTTCAGACCCCTTGGTTTAGGGGCCTTAAGTTCTATTGTATTTAAGATGTTTTGTACTTTTGTTGAATACATGATGAGATTCTTAATTACATTTTATGAGTACTCCAGGTGCTTCTGGGTTTGTTGAGCATATGGAATGTTTCATTTCTTGGATATCCAGCCAGAGTAAGTACTTATTTGGCCTGTTCTCTTCAGAAATATTCAATAGGTTTCTTTGTTCTAAACTGGCCTTGTTCAAAAAATGAAACTTCTGGTACACTCTTACAGGCCATCTTACCTTATAGTCAAGCTCTGGAGAAGTTTGCCCCGCACATTCAACAGGCAAGCTTGTTGCAGCATTGTGCTTGAATATATTTTTTTTGTTCTTATAATATTTTTTAAAATTTTTTTTGCATTAGGTTAGCATGGAGAGTAATGGAAAGGGTGTTTCAATTGATGGCGTCCCTCTACCATTTGAGGCTGGTGAAATTGATTTTGGTGAACCAGGAACTAATGGGCAGCATAGCTTTTATCAGCTCATACATCAGGTGATGTACTAAGTATTCTATAATAGGGTGTTTGAACTTAACAATATTTAATGAACTTTTGTTGAGAAATTTGTATTTTCTTGCTTTTAGGGGCGTGTAATTCCTTGTGATTTTATTGGAGTTGTGAAAAGTCAGCAACCTGTCTTTCTAAAAGGTAAGGAGTACAAATTAACAATGTCAAGTTTCATCATGGTAGGTTACTTGTTTGAAGTTAGTTCTCTGATAATAGTTGAGCAATGCAATTTATAACCAGGTGAAGTGGTGAGTAACCATGATGAGCTAATGTCCAACTATTTTGCACAGTCTGATGCCCTTGCATATGGGAAGGTACATTTGTCCTTACTTCATTCTTCTAAACTATATATCAGATAAAGTGAATTAAGACTATAACTCAGTAATAAAATCTGTGTCAATGTTACCGACTTGAGGGTAACTGAGATGCAGGTTTGGACAGCACCAAACTTATAGAAATAGCTATCTTTCTCAGCTTGTAAACTAGATTTTATGGTAGTCTTCTCTTGATTTATCATGAGGAATATGACCATCAATCAAAATCTTGTAGACAGCAGAGCAGCTGCAAAAGGAGAATGTTTCCCCACACCTTATTCCTCACAAGGTGATATTTGTTCTTCTTCCCTGCAACTTGCAGATTTAATAGTTGAGTCCTTAGTCCTTAGCTCAATTTTTATTTTTATTTCTTTAAAACAAAATCTACAGACATTCAGCGGCAATCGACCTTCACTCAGCCTACTGCTTCCATCATTGAATGCTTATAATATTGGACAGGTATGAAGTTCACAAGGCTATAATTAGTAATTTGAGGGAAATGGTTAATTCCTGTTTGCCGAAGTTTTGATTGTGTCAGTTACTTATTTTCTTGAGCATGTTTGGCTGGAAAATTAGGTAGTTATGAGTTACGACATATGAGAGTTATGCACAATAATATATTGAATGTTCATATTTTTTGAAATATGGATTAGCATTTAGTTTAGTTTTCTCTCTTGAAAAACTATTTGTCATATACCAAACTAGGCATTCACACTGGAGATTTAATATGAGAAAGAAGCATTTACTTTGGAAAGATTGTAGGGAGTACTTTAGTTTTTGTTCTTTATTGTCTATTCCTTCATTGATGTGTTCATAATAACTTGACAGTTTAGCCCAGTATCAGAATAACTGTGGCAAAATATATCTGTCTGGCAAATAGTCTTCGTTAACTTTTCCTTGTGTTCATATTGCTTTCTTCATTGCTTCAGTTTTTGTATGCAGTTCTTGATAGAATATAAAGGTTCCACATGTGGGTCTTCCATGATCAAGTTGTATATTCTACACAAGTTGGTCCCTTGGTTTTCTCATGATGAGGATTGATTTGTCAGTTTTTGTTTTTCATGATCTGATCACTCATGAAAGTTAGTGTATGTTTTCTTGCATGAGGGTCTGTGCAATTTACTTTATTCGTCCTAATTTCTTGGTGCTCTATGTTCCTCAGTTGTTGGCAATCTATGAACACAGAATTGCTGTAGAGGGTTTCATTTGGGGAATCAATTCTTTTGATCAGTGGGGAGTAGAGCTGGGGAAGGTATGTTTTAGAGAAGTGGTGTTATTATGTTGCATCTAAGAAATTTTTAACAGACTTCCAACTCCTGTCTGAGAAATATATGTGCAATTCCAATCTTGGTTTTCTTTCTTCTTTTTTTTTTTCCTTGGTTCATTCTCATCATATTCAATGATATTGCAGTCGCTGGCTACTCAAGTCAGAAAGCAACTTAATGCATCTCGTACTAAAGGAGAACCAATTCAGGGCTTTAATTTCAGTACTACAACAATGTTGACAAGATATCTTCAGGTATAAAAATCCCTTATCATGCTTAAAAAGGAGAACTATATATTTTTTGTAATGAAATATTTTAAGTGTTTTTCTATTGTGTGCTTATGAACACATGATAAGAGGTGGTAAAATGAGCTGGTTCAACTGGGCTGGCCCAATTAGGCTCGCTAAAACACTGGGTATGGGCTCTAAATTATAGACCCGAATCAATTCCAGGTATTTTTGTCCAACCCATCTAGGCTTCTCGTTGTTCAGGCTAGTCCGGCTTATTTAAATATAAAATGTAGGTTAGGACCAGACTTGGAGTTCTATTTTATCGCCGAATAAAAGCCTTGTTATTTGACTTCTTATAGCCACATGTGGATAAGAAGTCAAAAAGAAAAATAAAGTATTATCGAAAACACATTCGGTCATTTAATATATACTTTTCATAATAATTTAAAGCATTTAATAGAATGTATTTAATGTTTTCTTGTCACGTGCCTACCAGCACGCAATAGAAATCCCCATTTTTAAAACATTATTCCTGAAAAAGGCTGAGTGTCTACTTAGGCCATCTCCAATGCAGTATCTTAGGAGAGTTTTTTAGCTGATTTGACATCTTTTTTTTTACTTTTTCTCTCTCCTGAAGTGCTTAAATTTAAGTTGAGTTTTTTACTGTATCTTAAAAGAGAACCCACAAAAACTCAGTAAGAAACCCATATAAGCTATTAGCATTGGAGGTGCCCTTAGTATCGTAGTCTTATACTGACTGACAAACTAACCTCACTGCCACTACATTTAAAGTGTCTGTTATATGGAATTTTTTGGCTGATAATAATACAAACCGTTAGAGAATGGTATCACCATCTTTATGCTTGATGGTAGTAGATTACTGATTTCACTTGTTACTAATCTCTATATATTGCCAGTAGAATTAATGGCAAACTTTTTATTTTCTCGTGGCAGGCAAGTTCAGATGTCCCAGCGGATCTGCCAACTGTTTTACCGAAGATCTAAGCACCTTTTTCCAGATTGTTATTTTGATGCTGAATTAATTAGAAAATAATCTGGTGAAATCTTGTATATGCTATATATTCAGCATGACTACGGACATGTTTATTAACTGGTTTAGCACGATACTTGGTTATCCTTTTCTCTTGCCGTTGAGTTATGTCCAGCTGAAAAGTGAAAAGCATTTTGGATTCTAAATTTGTTTGGAGCTTGCCCTCTGACATGTTTCAATATCCTCACTTTTTTTAATTTTTTTTAACTGGTTTAGCAGGATACTTTATCATTATCTTCTGTCGGCGTTGTGTTTTGTCGTGCTGAAAAGTGAAAAACGTTTTGGATAGGTTTTCTTTTTTTATCTTCTACTGTGTTGTTTACTTGTGACACAGCTTGGTTTGTTTATCTACTCAAGATGCATTTGAGCTCAAAATGAACATGTTTTGATATCATCATTCTAATACTATATGCACAAGGCCGCGTGTTAACAATATGCTTTTAGTTTAGGCCTATATATTGATCGTTTTTTTTACCCTTTTAACTTCTAGAAGGCTAGAATTCTAAAACCTGATGGCATTGTGTTGGCATTGTGTTCATTCTTTCTGGTGTACTTGGATAAGTTTTTCCACAAGGATTAATAGAAAAAAAAAGAAAAAAAAAAAGCAATCCTTAAGGATAAATACATGGAGTGAATAGTATATATAATATTCAATTTTAAGTTTAAAAATAGACAAAAATACTCTCACAACCTATGAATTTTTTTTTATATTTTAAATTAAAAATCTTCATTTACTTTCTCTATGTTTTTTAATAGTATGTATAATATTTTTTAATTAAAAACCCTAAACCCTGAATTTAGTAAATATTTATTTGAAACATATATCACCAAATTTCTTTATTTGTAATCGTAAGAGATCATAGTACATAAAATGAATCATAATTGAGCAAATGTAAGAAATCCAGGAAATTACTTGCCTGATATTTAATCGTTCAGTTGATGTTTTTTCCTTCTTTTTTTGCAAATACAAAACCTCTTAATCAAATTGTTTCCAACAAGTTAATACATTGATTCATAAATAACATGTTTATTTATGACATATTTTATGTAATATAATTGACACATGTGTAACAAAGATATGTGTGTTCAGACTTCAATTACAAGTGATCTTCATGTCAGAGTTGGTAATGGCTGTAAGTGATAGTACCAACATGAAAATAATACACTGAGGGGCAAAATACATAGAAAAAAAAATATGCAAAAAGAAAGGTGGGGGACAATATATATATATATATATATATATATATATATATATATATATATATATATAAAGTTAAATACCTAAATACATGATCATTTTTAAAATTAAAAACAAAAAATACAATTTAATTTCTTTGTTGTATTAATATCTTATGCACTGTCATATCATCATCAAGTTATCATGTCAATGATCAAAATGTTATATCAACGGTTAACAATGTCATATCAACAATCTAATAATAGAAACATAGTTAACTAGCTAGCCTTAAAGTATATAGAAACAAAATGTGTAAACATATTAAAGAGAAATAATTGAGAAAATGGTAAATAAATAAATAGAAAACAAAATGTGCAATTAAATTCAATTATATTTTCACATGTACTTAAAACATTAAAGTAAAATATAAATTTTATCATCTTATTTTATTCAATATATAATTTTTATTCTCTCAATTTAAAATAGAGATTTTTAGTTTCTTAATTTTTAAAAGTGATTAATTTTGATCCAATATTTAATTTTGCATATGTTTTATTTTTTAATTTGGTCTAATTGAATTATAGTCCTAACATTTATTCATTATATTGTAAAAAAAACATTTATTTAAGGTACTATCAAGAAATTGTTTAACTGATTAAAATATAAAAATAAATGTAGATAAATTGAGGATTAGATCAATATGTAAATTTTGTAAAAGAGAGATTAAAAGTTTCTATTTAAAAATAAAAATAAAAATAGGGGAAATATCTTTATTTTAAAATGAAAAATTCTAGTATTTTTTTTTCAAACATTAACATATTAACGAAACCAAAATTATAGTATTTTTTTTCAAACATTAACATATTAACGAAACCTTGTAAAAAAACATAAACAAAACAACTTCAAGGATGAACGTTTCGGTCATGACACGACCTGTAAAGGGAAAAATATACTAAGAGCATCTCCAACGGGAGTGTTTCCAGGGTTCCTTCAATTGAAGAACCCGTCCCTTGAAAAACTCGTGCGTTGGAATTTGCTTGCATAGCGGAACCGTTTCGTTAAGAATGACACGTGTCATTATATAAGAAACCAAAACTTATCAATAAAATAATATTATCTCCATCAATTACCCTATAAAACAAAAAGGGAAAACGACAACCAGATTGTGGTGGCGTGACTGTGGTGGCACTGGGAAGAGACTACGACAGTGGTGCCACTTGGAAAAGGGTGTGTGCATGGAGGAAGAGCCCGACGCGCAAGGTGGAGGTTGTACAAGAAGTGGCTAAGCGAGGAAGTGGTTACAGGAGAAAGACACTGCGCGCGAAGGTGGAGGTGAGCGAGGGAGGTCTATGGGCGTCGGTGGTGGTTGCGCGAAGGAGGACCGCGAGCAACGGTGGTCGCGAGCAACGGTGGTGGTGCACGAGGGATGTCCGCGGGTGTGGAGAAGAAAGAAAATGGGAAGAGAGAAAGAAGATTATGGTGTGGAGAAGAAAAGGCAAAGCACGGATTTAGGAGAAAAAATGAAATAAAAATAGCAAAAGAACCTTCTAGGCTTGTTATTAAATGTTTTGAATAAAAAAGTTGGTCTCTAAAAATTTGGAATGTTGGAAAAGTTGGAATAAAGTTGGAATGTGTGGAGATTTATTGTTAAAGCAAATGAGAGAAAAAATGAAACAATTTTTTTTTAATTTTACACATAATATTTTTACTCCTAGTTATTAAAAAATTATCCACTTGAAAATTAAATATTATATCATTTTATTATTTTTAATTTATATTTAATATTTTTTAATTAATCATATTTTTATTTATATTTATAAAAACTAAAAAATGATAAATTTTAATTAAAAATATAAATGTAAATTTTTTGGAGACTTTTGCAAGTTTTTTGCTTAAGCAAAATTTTGGGAGAATTTTTTAGGAGTCACATGACATTATAAAACTATTAAAAATATGCTAGGACCACAAAAATAAGATGAAAAAATCCAATTAAGTACCTCCCATTTGACATGCTCAAAGTAAGCACAAATCCTTCCGGCTCATCAGTCAGCGTGAATAACACGTCCAGCAAGGATCATCAGCGTGACATTCACGCACTGCACCTTGTGCGTAAGTATTTATTTCCCAGCATCACAAGGAACTGAACCCCGCAAAGGGGAGCGTGCATCCGCTAACGTGAGCATGTGGGTCGCAGCGTGCTAACGTGCACCCTAACATTTATCATCCATTTGAGGCTTTACCTATATCCACCACTCTTGCCCCTCGTTACGGTTCCCCTCACTCACCTCATACAGTTGGTTCATTCGCAATCATCAGAGAGACTCGCCGATCAACCATGGCTGACCGTGCCTCCGCCAGCACTCGCCTCCACATCTCCGTCGCACCTCCCTTTCCGATCTCCAAAGGTCCTTTCTCTTGCCTCTAATTTCCGATTCCCCTAAACCCTAGCTAGCGTTGCTTCCGCCACTTTAGCTGTTTTTATTAGGTTACGCCTTCCACTTTGTTTCTCTGTTCGAGTTTAGGGTTTTGCTTCATCTCTGAGTGGTTAACTCGTTTCGAAGACCGCTTGATTAATTTTTGGTCTCGATTTTCGAGTTCGGGGATGACATTGATGAATTGCTCTGCATTCTGCTTATTTCTTGCTCTTTGAAGTTTAAAAGCAGTGAACAGACAAGGCTTAATTATTCGTCTGTGCTAGTGGTTTTTATTGTTCAGTTGTTTGGATTTCTTTGTGAACTTGAGGAGGAGAAGTTTAGATATTTGTACTGCACTAAACTACATTGCTTTTTGAAATAAGATGTGTTTTTATCCTGGGAAACTTTGATTTCATGATTGAGATTTGAAAATGTTGGGTCTTCGTTTACTGTAACTGTAAGTAATTTATACCGAAATAGGTAACACAATTATGTGTGTTTGGTGATACATTGGAAACGGAAGTCTCACCATATTTTTGCGTCAATTGTGAAGAAAATCACAGAAGCCACTATTTGTAGCTTCTGCTTGAACGTGGATCAAGTCTTCCCTATTATGGTGTTTGCCTTGGGATTTTTGCCAGATTTGGTTTGATATACCCAGGTATAGAGTTGCCCCACTCCACGGGAGGTGATGATGGAATACTGGCTTTTTCTTGGTTTGCGAGTGCTTTCTATCTACTTAATGTTCAACTTAAAAGAACAGCGGATGATAAATATTATTTAATTGCTTATGCCAATTGCCAATAATTTATTTACTTTAGAACAAAGGGATTTTACAAATTGTGTTCTATTTCTTAACTGGTCAAAAGGATATTAAGTTTTGCTCTTCATGTCTGTTGTGAAACTTGCATCCATAATTTCACTTTTCCTAGGTTCTGCTTTGGGAAAATTTTGAGATTGGTTAACATTTTTTTTAATTCTTTTTTAGTAAGCATATTCTCAGTTTTGCAGATTTCCATGGCCCTGACAATCCAATTCCACTTTCACCAAAGTGGCTTCTGCCTAAGCCAGGGGAGAGTAAACCTGCAATAGGAACTGTGGTGTGTATTGATTACTTACTACTTTTTATTTTATTTTTGTCTGTTTGCACTTCTGTAAAATGTATATGCGCAAATAAGAATTTTGGCACATATCAATCCATAAATAATTTATAATTGCTTCAAAGCTTGTTCTTCTCTATTTCTCACCACTCAGGAAAATCATGTGATGTCAACTCCACCAAATGGCAATCGCTCAGAGACTGTTAAGACATCTGGAAATGTAGAGGATGTTAATGATGGCCATAAGCGAAAGGATGTCTTTCGACCATCCATGCTTGACTCTGAAAGTGGATGCCGTGAACGTTGGCGCGACGAAGAGAGAGATACCAAGTCCTCCATACACAAGAATCGTTGGAGGAATGGAGACAAAAACCTAAGTGACAGACAGAGAATGGATCAGTGGACTGAAAATCCATCCTCAAGGCACTTTGGAGAAGCACGTTGTGGCATATCTGATAGATGGAATGATTCAGGCAATAGAGATACAAACTTTGAACAACGGCGTGAGAGTAAGTGGAACACACGCTGGGGTCCTGATGATAAGGTGCCAGAAGGTTTTCGTGAAAAATGGAACAACCCTGGTAAAGATAGTGATCTGCATGTAGACATAGGTTTGCCTAACATTTCCAATCTTGTTAAGGATGAAAAGGAAGGGGATCATTATCGGCCATGGAGACCCAACTCCTCACAAAGCCGTGGAAGAGTAGAGTCTACCCACCATCAGAATGTGATGCCAAACAAACAAGTGTCTGCATTGCCATATGGGCGGGGCCATGGGGAAGATACACCTCCAGTCATTGCTTTTGGGCGTGCTCGGCTTGGCTCTGGTGGTTGCTCCATTAATAGCACATATATGCATTCTCAATACCCTGGAACTTTATTGGATAAAGTTGAAGGTGAGCAGGGAGAAGCTCGTCCCTTTAAATATAGTAGGACAAATTTGCTTGATGTATACAGAGTTGCTGATATGCATACAAGTAGAAAACTAGTGGAATTTGTTCAGGTACCTTCTGTTACTCAGGATGAACCATTGGAGCCTCTAGCTCTTTGCTCACCAAATTCTGAGGAACTGGTAATTGATGTTACTGTATTTTTTGTTCTAGATGCCACCGCCATCCTCTAGTGGTTTATTAGGTTGCTTTTCTGTTTGAACAGTCTATATTAAAGGATATTGACAACGGGCAAATAATTAGTAGCAGTGCACCTCAGTTGCCAAAAGATGGACGGAACTCAACAGAATTTATGCATTCAAGACGAATGAAGCCTGTAAATGCACCTTTCCAAGGTACATTAAGAATAGAAGCTTACTGATAGTGTGGTAGTCATTAGCTTCTTTTAGAATCTGATTGCTTTGGCAGGGAGTTTCTGACCATTTGAAAGTGGTCTCATGATATCTCGTAAGGCTTTTCAAATTAAAAGCAATAACACATTTTTAGCTATCTAAAATATTGAAACAATAAGGATGTTAAGACATTCTCTTAGTGGTTGAGAAATGGAGATGTAGCTAATGGAAAACTAAATGAAACCTTCAATTTTGTATTTTTATTACCAACTTACACCAATCATGATGTAAGTTTTGTTTCCATATGGATTTTGTAGGTGATCTTTATATTGCCTTGTAGTGGTAGTATAAATTGTTTGGAGTGGAGAATGTTTTGTTTTTAGTATCAATATTAATTAATGGGTATAAATGTTTGCATGGTTGTACTATCTCTTTATTAGTGGTTCTTGCTTGCCCTTTACTTACCTCTCCAAATTTTACACATTGTCTACATCCCTTATTTTGCTTCAACTTTCATGTGTAGCCAGACTAATTTTCTCCATACTTAAATGCACTTTACTTTGCTACTACATTTAACTAGGAAGCTTAATTTTTCTGTCTCTAGGAGTTTTTCTAATACTTTATCTTTTTAGATAGAGTCGAAGATAATGATTCTTACCGTATGGCTGATGAGGTGCCTAGTAATAAGGAATCAACCTTTGAAGAAAGTCATTCTGCTCGACATGGTGCTACATGGCGTGGCACGCCACTTGGTGAACATGCAGGCACACTCATGCATGATGGCAGAGATGTGTCCAGTGACATTAAATCAAGAAACTCAGATATGAGCTGGTCACACCAGCCAAAAGATACTCATGCTCAGTGGGAGCATAATTTGGATTATTTATCCGAAACCAGAGATGTGGCTAAGTGGCAATCTACTGGAGATCCCATTAAGAGGCAGCTGTCTGGCATTTTGGACAGTGAATTTGAATCCAGGAGAGTTCAACAGATTTGTCCAGAAGAGTTATCGCTCTTCTATAAAGATCCTCAGGGTTGCATTCAGGGCCCATTTAAAGGAATTGATATTATTAGTTGGTTTGAGGCTGGATACTTTGGTATAGATTTACCTGTTCGTCTGGAAAATGCAGCATCTGACTCGCCATGGTTACAACTTGGTGATGCCATGCCCCATTTACGAGCTAAGGCTCGACCACCACCAGGATTTTCTGCAGCAAAACTTGACTCTTCAGAGGCACCTGATCGGCAATATTCCAGTACCTTTGGGAACATGCATTCTGGTTTAAGCAAGGTTGAGATGCTGAGAAATGATTCTATGCATAGGAGTTCTATTACGGAAGCTGAAAATAGGTTTTTGGAGTCACTCATGTCTGGTAGCAAGAGCAGTTCCCCACTTGATAGTCTCACATTATCAGAAGGTTAATGATGTTTTCTTTTTTGTTTTCTATTTTATAAACATAAGTGTACTGTCATGCATTATCATTCCTCTTCATAATATCTTTTATATATACTGTATTGATTATGTTTTGAGATGGTCTGATTTTACGATAACCATGATATGTATTTTTAGGTTTACAAGGGTTTCTTGGTAATAATTCTGGTAATTTGGGCCCATCAGGAGTAGATAGCGGAAACAACCTTTACTTACTGACCAAGAGGATGGCACTTGAACGTCAAAGATCCTTGCCCAATGCTTATCCATACTGGCCAGGGAGGGATGCAGCACCCCTTCCACCAAAATCAGATATTTTTCCTGATGCATCACCACATTCAAATATGTTGTCTTCTTTGAGTGACAATTCTCGTCAGCTTCAGTCCCAAAGTTCTGAATTGATGTCAATAATCCAAGGATTATCTGATAGGTCGTCCACAGGCTTAAATAGTGGCATAGCTGGATGGCCAAATTTTCCTGTGCAAGGTGGATTGGATACCCCCATTCAGAATAAGATTGACTTGCATTATGATCAAAATTATGTTCAAATGCCATTTGGAATTCAACAACAAAGATTGCAAACACCGAATCAATTGCCCTTAAATAACTTAATTGCTCAAAATTCAGATATTCCATCTAGTGTTTTGACAGCAGAGAAGTTGCTTTCTTCTGGTTTATCCCAAGATCCCCAAATGTTGAATATGTTGCAGCAGCAACACTTGCTGCAGTTGCATTCTCAGGCAGCAGTGGCTCCTTCACAACAGTTGCATTCTCAGGCAGCTGCTCCTTCACAACCAATGCCTTTGTTAGATAAACTTCTATTGCTAAAGCAGCAACAGCAGCGGGAGGAGCAACAGCTGTTATTGCGCCAACAGCAGCAGCTGCTTTCTCAAGTGCTTCAGGAGCATCAGTCTCACCAGTTTGGCAATTTATCTTATCAACAGTTTCAGGGAGGTGGAATACCCCTTGGGAATTTGCATGTGAATCTTTCTCAAATTCAATCACCAAAAGAAAATTTTCCCATGAGCTCTCAGACACCAATTCCCAGTGTTCAGGACGAGCTTACTACTAATTCTTTGGATTTACCTCTGCAAGTAAGCCTGGACACGAGCTGTAATATAAGCAGTGAATCTTCTGCCCAGTTGTCTGACCAATTATTTGAGAGTATTAGTCATCAGAAAAGCTGGAGTGCTACGCTTCCTGAGCAAGTTAATGACAATTACCAGAAGGAAACATTGCCTGTATCAGATTCTGTTGAAGGCTCACTATTGCTTGAGCATAACAGAGCTAAAGAGGAACCCGGCAATGCCCAGAAACTTCTTCCTTTTTCTGACTATACTGCTAAAACCTTGGAGCAGATGCCAGACAATACTTGTAGGAATGATGAAACCCTTGTGAGTGCAACTTCTGAGTCTGATGAGAATTCTCAGCCGATACAGTGTGTCGCACCTGTTGTGGATATGTCTTCAGCTGGATCTTGTGGTACCGAGTTACCACTAGTTAGTCAACTGAGTGAAGATGTAGAGATTAAATCAGATAGTCTTGAAGAGCATCATGGTGGAAGAGAGAGCTCAAAGATTGATCCCTCTGTGGTTGATGTGAGAAGTATTGAAGTACGTGAACCCAAAAAGACTACTGAGAAGAAATCTAAGAAGCAAAAATCTTCTAAATCTCAGTCTTCTGATCAGGCAAAGGGATTGCTAAAAAATGTGACTTTGCAGCAGTCAAAGAAATCAGAACCTGAGAAGCCAAATTATAGTGAAGCCAACAAGGGTGAACCAGCTCATGAAACATTTATGCAACAAACAAGGGGTAAGGATAAACAATCTGCAACTGTTACTGCAGAAACAGATGATAATCAAGAAGTTAGTGGTCTACCTACTAATATTCCAGGAAGCAACACTCAAACACTTATCGAGAATGAGTTAAAGGCAGTCAGTTCTGTTGCCACACAGAATACTGAATTACCTTCAGCGAGAGCTTGGAAACCTGCTCCTGGTGTCAAGGCAAAATCTCTCTTAGAAATTCAACTGGAAGAACAAAAAAAGGCACAGACAGAAAAGCTTGTATCTGAGGTTGCTACTCCTGTCAATTCCATGAGCTCAACAACTCCCTGGGTTGGAGTTGTGGCCAATCCAGACTCTATGAAGGTGTCAAGTGATGGGCACAGAGAAGCAGAAAATACTGAATATCTGGCTAAAGCTGAAAAATCTCAAAATAGTAAAAGCAAGAAAAGCCCAATACATGATCTATTGGCAGAAGATCTTGTACCAAAATCTAGTGAAAGAGATGGCAAGGTTCCAGACAGTATGCTCCCCTCACAAAATATAGCTGTTCACTCAGAACCGGTAGATAATGGAAACTTTATTGAAGCTAAAGACGCTAAAAGAAGCCGGAAAAAATCTGCAAAGTTGAAGAGTTCAGGAGCTAAGGTTTCAATGCCAGTTGCCTCTAGTGAAGTGCCCATAAGCTCAAGTCACATTGAAAAGGTAAAAAGCTCCCGTTCTGTTCAGCAGGAGAAAGAACAACTGCCTTCCATTCCGTCAGGACCCTCTCTGGGAGATTTTGTTCTTTGGAAAGGAGAGCCAACAAGCCCATCTCCTCCTCCAGCATGGACTACCAATTCTGCTAGGATTCCTAAACCAACATCATTAAGGGACATTCTAAAGGAGCAGGAGAAGAAGTCCTCTGCAGTACTCCCAAATCAACTGCCTACCCCTCAAAAATCACAGCCTGCCCAAGCTGCACGGAGTAGTGGTTCTTCATGCCCAATTTCAGCTTCATCTCCATCAAAAACTGCAGCTTCTAGCCAGATAAACTCCCAAGCTTCTCTGTCAAAATACAGAGGGGATGATGATTTGTTTTGGGGTCCAGTCGAGCAATCTAAGCAAGAAAATAAGCAGTATGATTTCTGTCTCTTCATTGTGCATATGATAGTACTTTATATATTGGCTCGATTAATCTGACTTTCTATGATAGTACTTTACTGAAATTGTTAGTTTTGGCATCTGTTAATTTTACATGTTGGAATACTTGATGGTCCTAAACTGCCTTAGACATAACCTCTATATTAGAGCAGTTGTAGCATTTAAAAGTAACTGTGAAACAGTAGGTGGCTGACTTATTGTTTCCTTAATAATCCTGTTATGATGATAAAGTTGATTCAATGTTTTATTATGTTCTTTGTAAGCAGGTCAGATTTCCCTGAACTTGCTAGGCAGGGGAGCTGGGGTTCTAAAAGTGTTCCCATGAAAGGTAATTCACCTGGATCATCGAGTCGACAAAAATCTGGGAGTGGCAAACCAACTGAGCAATCTCTATCATCATCACCTGCCTCTTGTCAATCACTGCTAAAACTGAAAAAAGATGCCATGACCAAGAATTCTGGTAATGATATGTTGCTCATTCATTTTATTTTAACACTGTTAATTCAAATTTCCTCTTGCTTGGCAATTCTGTCTAATTTTGCCTTTTTATGTATATCTACTCCTTTTGATTGGGTCATTGATGATAGTTTAAATACTGACTTGCTTCCTTATTTAAATTTCAGAAGCCATGGACTTCAGAGTTTGGTGTGAGAATGAATGTGTGAGGCTTATTGGGACAAAAGGTATTTATGATTTCATATTTGTTATTCTTGCTATGTTTCGACGGATTAATCCAGATTTAGATTGGTTTAAGAATTTTAACTGACAAATCTATTTCATCAATGTTATTGTCCCTTAAAGAACAATTCAATACTCGTCTGAATTTGCTCAGGCATTTGCTGGTCACATTATCTTGAACTTTCTATTTAATGTCATTTTGACTATTTTTGGGGTGGCAGATACAAGTTTCCTTGAGTTTTGCTTGAAGCAGACAAGATCTGAAGCAGAGATGTTTCTCACAGAAAACCTGGGATTATATGACCCTGATCATGAATTCATTGATAAATTCCTCAATTACATGGACCTACTACCGTCAGATGTTTTGAAAATAGCTTTTCAAACCGTGAATAATCTGAAAGTTGATGGAAATAAAGATGTACTGGAGCTAGGTTATACTGATGGATCCTTTTCAAAAGTTGGAAAGAAGAAAGGCGGCAACAAAGGAAAAAAGGTAAGCCCTTCAGTTTTGGGATTCAATGTCGTGAGTAACAGGATCATGATGGGTGAGATCCAGACGGTAGAAGACTAACATAACATGGGTTATTGCAGAACGTGTAAATTTTTTTTGGCCATACGTATATTTTGTAAATATATTTTCTGTCATTTAACTTTTTTTTGGCTTTTTTAACACACTAACAGTAGCAGCATCAATTGTATCTGCTCAATCAGTTTTGTTGTCTTAAATGTAGAAAATTTTGACGTTTGATCACGCTGACAAGCATAATCTTGTGTCAACCTTAACTGATTCAATTAATTTGCTGTGTATCTTTTGTAAGCAAGCTAATTGATTCGTAGGCAGAGTCTGTATCATGTAAAGGCCTGATTGGAAAACTGTTCTGTTTCTATTTCTTGATTCTGGACTATATTTTTAATTGCCTTTTATTTTATATTTTAAAAAGTTGTACAGATATGGGGAAAATGACCTTCATTGTCTCTTTTGTTTCTTAATAGTAATAAAAACTAGAAAATGACCTTTCATTGTCTCTTTTGTTTCTTAAAAAGTAATAAAAACTAGAAAATGAATATTTTTCGAACAGGATCTTGAGGTCATTTTCCCATTATTCTTAATGCAGATTCTCCTCTCGGGTTTGACGAGTAAGCATAAGAAAATTTAGGTTTTGGTAAATGCTTGACAACATTAATGCGATATACACAAAATATGATCAATAGCTGCCCCTTGCGCTGGTAAAGAATTACGCAAAATACTTTTGATTTCAATCCTGAAACCTATGAAAATATTTATAATTCATTTGGGAGTATTTGGAATGCTTGCTCTTCATATAGTTCATAATCGCTCCGCTTCACTCTGAGACCAGCCCAACATGCCCATCATGAAAAGTCAAAACCTGATTTAAGTGAGAGGCGTAGATATTATTATACATAGAAAGGAGGATCTTAGTTATACAGAGTGTGATTGAATTTGAAAAGGAAGAGATCGCAGAGACATCTTGGCAATTTCTGAAACGGCAGCGTTTCGGACGGCAGGAACATCACTCATCAATTGCTCGTAAGCAGCTTCAAAAGCTTCCCACTAAAACTTGGGTAATCCAACGGACTTCGTGAGAGTGCGGCTGTATGCATCCACATGTGCCTCACCACCTTCTCTTTCTCTCCCACTTCCTATATTTTTTCCAACATATATGTGCTATTCATTCAACAATTCATACAATACTAGTAGTATTTTCCTCATATTTATTTATTACATCTCTTAATTGTAAAACTTACACGTACCAGCACATCGAGGTCTTCATGAATGGTAGAATCGACGTCATCGTTGTTGCTCGAGGACCATTTGAGGGTGACGGAGCGAGCGAACATGGACCAAAGAGCAACGAGAATAACCGCAACTAAGACCCATAACAAGAAGTGCCTCTTGCGGTTGGTATTTCCATTTCCAGACTCACCATCATATTCATGTCTCCCTCTCTTTCTCATGCTTTTGGATAAAGCCGAAGCGAAGGTGTGATGGGTAGATACTACTGCTGCTACTTTGTTTTATATTTCTTTGGGAAGTGGTTTTTGCATAGAACGAAGGCACAAAAACAAAGTGGATATTGGTTGCTAAGGTGTGGATTATAGGCAACACGGTGGTGGTAAAATAAAAATAATAATTATTGGAGTAACATAAAGACAAGATACGCGTGATTAAATAAAGCAAAGTTGTCTAATATAACAAAACGAGCGAGGAAGTGCAAAAAATTTCAAAACAACATACTTTTTTAGCTATCCTGTTTGCCAGATTTTCTGCACCAAGGTTTGGTTCCAGAAAATGGTAGACTGGTGGTGCATTAGACAAAAAAGGAAAACAAACAAAACTCCAAAAAAACAAGGCATTAGAGATAAACAATCAATCCTCAACATGCACTAAGAATCTTGCACATTAATAGAGAAACGACCTCAAAAACTGGATAAACAATTAAATATTAAGTCCTACATTATTTTGTAACTTGTGCCATTCATACTAGAAATGAAAATATGAGATAATCAGGTCACAAGGGCTTAGCTCAGTTGCTTGTGATTGTGAGGTGAGAATTCGGGTCGATGATCACAAATTCTAAATCTATTAAAGATAAGCAACCACCCCCCGCGCACACATACATGAAGAACCAAATTCTGTAATGTTCTGATTGGTTCTTTGCTCATATCTTATGACTTTGAACAATACTTTTATCAATAATATTCATTTTACTGTGCACAAAAAAAAAAAAAAAAAAAGATCCATAAGCAGAAACCCAATATCGTCCCATTCACCAAGTAGACAAGAAGCAAGGTTCTCACTTTTCACCTTGGATGTGGATAACAAAGGCTAGAACCTAGCACCGACTAAAGCCTCAATGATGCTATTATTAGTAAGACATAGTGATACATTCTAGGAATATGCAATTAAGACATCACACATGCCCCCCCGGCCCCACCCACCCCCATCAAAAAGAAAACCTTATACTCTATGGTTGCATCTCACAAATAGATACTTGCAGACAATTAACACAGTTGTTATGCTAAACTTGAAAATTGATACCGTTGACAGGGAAGGGCATCAGACAATAAGTGGAGTTTTTAGTCTTCACAGAACTCGGTGCGTAAGGATAAGAAATTTTAACATCATTTGCTATCCCTTGACACTGTTAGCATAGTCTTGAACAAATGAATTTGGGTTAAATTCAAACTTATCACAGCTTGAGCCGTGAAAATACAAAGTGTGCTTTCCAGTATAACAGTTGCAAATTTAAATGAAGGAAACTGACATCAGTCTGTGAAATTTATAAATAGAAAAGCAAAATGAATTTCAAAAAAGCAATGAGCCTTGCATACCCAAAACACAGCAATCCTAAACCCTCTTAACAAGTTCCCCTTCAATCAATCATTAAGACTAAGAGGCTGAATGAGCAACATCTTGTTGGGAAACCATGTCTACAAAAAAAAAAAAAAAACATCTAATTACTCATCAAATCATAAGATTATAAGTAATAACATCCAAAAATAAACATCTTGTTATCTTACCTTGCTCAATTTTTAAAAGCTCCTCAAAATCTTCATTTGAAAATAATGAGAAAGGTGTTCCTTTTAGCCAATTTTGTAAGCAGACATGTGCTTCCAACATTTTAGGTGTCAAGGAACTATGATAAGAATCAAGCACCCTTCCTCCGACATCAAATACATATTCTGCGGCTACAGCAGAGACTGGTATGGCCAACACCTCTCTAGCAATGTTTGCAAGGATAGGAAATCGGTTTGAATTGAGCTTCCACCAATTTAAGACATCCAAATCTGAAGAGGTCTCTATGGATTCCTCCAAATATTTATCCAGCTCAGATTTGGAATTTGATTTGCGCCCAGTTGATTGTAAAAATTGATTCCAATTATATGGATCATCATTGTCATCTTCGTTAAATGATGTTTTTTGTGAACCACTCAGAGACCCTCCATTTGGACCATTATATTCTTCAAAAAGTGACTTCAAACAAAATTCAAGCTTCTCTTTCAAATTAGTTGCCTTGCTAGGATAAAAAATCTGTTTGATCGACCAATTTACATATTCCATTTTGTATCGTGGATCAAACACAACAGCAATTAACAATAACATGTTTAGACCACTGAGATTTCCCAAGTACTTATCATATATTTTTCTCATCCTTTTTGCCATCATATTTATACTTTTATCTTTGGACTCACACATTTGACAAATTCTTTTTCCAATTCCAAATACCTCTAACATGTATATGTTACCAGTAACATAAGAGGAACTGGAAATGCGCAAAGTAGCTTTATAGAAGATATTCAAAAATGGCAAAATCAGTCTAGCATTGTCCCAATCTTCATATGTCGGCACACCTTCGCCCTTTCTTAACTCATCATCATACTTTTTGTTTTGCAACTCAAGCTCTACTTGGTTCATCAATGCAGCCTCTAACATCAGATAAGTTGAATCCCATCTATTTTCAAAGTCCAAACAAATTGGTTTATACTCAATTTTTTTCTTTTCAATGCATGCCTTGAATTTAGACAATCTTGATGGAGAAGACCTTATGTATTTGACTGCTGCACGAATTCTTGAAATAGAACCATCAATATGTTCGAATCCTTCCTTCACAACTAAGTTCAAAACATGTGTACAACAACGCATATGAATGTAGTCTCCCTTCAAAACCAAGTTGTTCCAAGACATTAATTTGTTCTTCAAGTATTGAATCCCAACATCATTTGGCAAAGCATTATCAACTGTCACACTAAAAACACCACTCAATCCCCAACCATTCATGCATAATTCAACAGTTTTAGCCACAACCTCAACTGAATGACTTGTGACTTGAAAAAAATTAAGAATCTTCTTGTGTAGCTTCCAATTATTATCAACAAAGTGGACAGTTAAACACATAAAACTCATACCTTGACTTGAAGTCCACATGTCAATAGTGAGACATACTCTTTGATAATGCTCGGAAAGAAACTTCTTTAAATTTGTTCTTTCTGTATCCCAAAGTGTCAAAATATGACGCGCAAGTGCAATTCTTGAGGGAACATTAAATCTTGGTTGAAGAAGGCTCAAAAACTTCCGAAACATTTCATTCTCCACAAAATAAAAAGGAAGCCCAATGACCACAAACATCTTCACAAGTTCATTGTGACAAACTTCTTGGTCAAATTTAGCATATGAAGGGGAAGAACTAACATTTGCTTCCACAATCGCTGTTGAGGACAAAGCTGATTTCTGCCTTTTGTTTCCATCTTTATCTTGGTTATCCTTGCATCTCTTTAAATGAGCATGCATGGCACTTGTTCCATTTTCAAACTTGATTAAGCAACCGCAATAGTTGCATCTAGCTCTCTTATCTAAGTCAGGATCTGCAGTAAAATGATTCCAAGCCTCTGACCGATTTTTACGCACATTAGCAATGTTAGAGACAGCTAGTGGAATAGGAACCACATGTTCTGATGTGGCTGAAGCCTCATCTTGGTCACCCATTGGTCTCATACAAGTGCTGTTGGTTGGCATTAGTAATTGGAACATAAAATCAGTTAGTCAGTTTTTCCTAAAATAATTGGCATGGCCCTATACCATTAGACAAAAAACTTTTTCTTCACTTGGGCAATTTAAGTATGTGCTCATTAATATTGGATCTCAGGAAAAATAAGGCTTCAATCAAATTTTAACTGGAATGAGAAATTAAAACTTCAATCCTTCATACTTAAAATTCAAACTCATAAGCCATATGTCACCAATATAGGTGACCCTTAATCTTATTTAATGGGAATCACAAAAGTCCCATTAGAAAAATAAGAAACTAGGAAGGTAAATGAACACACTTAGTCACAACATTTGCACTTAATCAGCCAAACAGCACTAAATATGAAGATAGGTGAGTGAAATGAAACAAACGATACCTACGAATATGATTGAAAAACAAACAAGCATAACACAAAACAAGATAAAGATAATCAAAATTCAATGCCCTTGAAATGAAAATGGTTGAGAGAAACAAGTACCTAAGAGGCAAGATATGGAGAAAACAGAAATGATCTGTGAAGCCTGATTAATTATTTGAAACCAAAGGATACCCTTAAGGCCTTAACTATTTATGCAGAATCCTTCAATAATTCATATTCATTTTCATGAAATGGAACTTTCTAGCATAACCAAGAGATATTGATATATCACCCACCATGCACAAATATCGCATGGACCTTGTTTCTCAACTTCAAAATAATCAAATATTCTCCATTGTTGCAGTGTATGTTTACTCTAGTTGTTTCAAATAAGTTAACTTTAGAAAATGTATGCTTAAGCTTAAAATCCTACTCCATTAGATATTTTGTTCTACTATGTAACAAAAATAATTTTGAAATTTGAAGTCATTAGAATGCTAAACAAATGTAAGTAGATGCAAATAACAAATTAATCAAAATATATGACTTGTTTCATTCAGATTTTGAAAGATAGCAAATTCCTACTTAATGAAAGGAAGAATAAACTTAGGGCAAAAGTTCATCGAAAAACAAGTGTTTCTTGTTTATCATGATAGAAATATAAACCAAATAAACATAGAGGGGTACTAGCAGCACACTCTATCATTTTTCTACAAGCACACTTTCTACTATTGGCTTAAATTTATTAAGAAATTACAAAATTATGAGTGGGGCTCATTAAATAAAAAGTGAAACCCACAAAATTTTGTAATTTCCAATAAATTTCAGACAATAATAAAGAGTGTATTCAAAAGAGTGAATTAGGAAATATGTTGCTCGCATTTTTCAATTAACATATGGTCTTTATGGGGGGTAGCGGGAACATCTCCTAATTGGATGTAATTCGAATCTAGTCTAGACAGTCTATTCTAAGCTGAAGTAAATGACTAATAAATACAGTTCCTGCTTTGATTTGCTTTCATTGCTTGGGCATACTAAGTATTTATTCTCACTTTGATTATAATCTACAGAAGTAATATTCTTGCAAGTATGTTGCATTCGTTTCAGAAACTTTTCTATATTAGTGAATAGTGACTAAAGAGTATGTTTAACTTTCACAGATCTGACGATTAATAACTAGTCAGATTTGTCCATGAATAACAAAAAACAATCTGTGTAGTATTTTGCTGGAGGGCATTACTATGAGGGAAACACAGACTATGAAGCCTTTTTTCAAAGCCCGAAGGTGGACCTTATCACTTTTTTTTTTTAGTTTAGTAACCTAACCCGCCAGATACAAGTTTTGCAAAGGAAAGACATTCTTCAACGAGTGAAATCGAAACAGCCGCACAAGCATACGCATAATCAGATTAGTTGACTGATAACAAGTATTTTATGTTCTTAAGAGTTTAAAACTGCTAGTTGAAAGAAAAACCAATATCATAATGCAGAGCATAATCCAAGTGTGACCCTCCTCAAATATTCCGTTAAGAAACGGATTTCTCGAAACATGATGTGCAGCCTGACAATTCAGTGCATGTAATACAACATAACCCACTCAGACAAATAATCAAAACCTGGTGAACAAGGTGCAAAACAACTCTAACAACGAAGCACACATGGACTTCTCAATTTATCAAAATATAAAAACTAAAAGGACTTCAAAAATGGAATTAAATAATATTAAAATAAAATGTGGCGCTTAGGAACTATACTTACAGAGAAAGAAGTTCAATTGAGTTTGGGGCAACAAGACCCAAAAACAGATATAATTTCATCCATGGTGGTTTGCTTTGGAGACAAACTTGGAGAAGAAGGAAAGTTGCGGAGATTGGGAGGAAATGAACCGATGGACTCAAATTCAAGTAGATGAAGATATGAGGCTATGATTCTTGCGAATTGGGGTTTAGGGTTCGTAAATTTGATTTCCGAATGTGCATGTGCATTTTGACGTTAGTCTTTTGGTTCGTTTGTTGACAAAATATGAAAATTGAGAACTCGGGTACACTACAAATTGAGATAGAAATAAAAAATAAATAAAAACATTTCTGGTATACAAATTATAAACTAATTTTTATTTTAGCAGGTCATATGATTGTTTCAGTGGTGTAAAAATTAATCCGGACTAGCTGATAGGACCGGTTAGATTGGAATTCAATGGCCAAATCAGATCAATTTCATGTTCGGATAAAAAATGTAACTAATTTAAGTTGATATAGACAAATTTGGTCTAATTTCCAGTTGGATCGAATTTAATCAAATTCAAAAAGGACCAGGGTTTAATCATAACTGGATTATTGGAGCATTGAATATTAAATCAATATCTGAATTGATTCGATGATCATTCCAATTTAAAAATATGGTCTCTAATCTTTGATGACCCTCCTTGTTAAAATTCAACAAAAATCATCTTAATATTAACAAAAAAAAAAAAGTGTATCACTATCCTAACTTCCTCACGGTATGTTTGAAAATATGGTAAACATTCTACGGTGCACCCATGAACCACTTTATTTTATTTATTAGTTAAATGTTAAGTTTATCCTCCTTCTTAACCGTTAGATATAAATTACAACAAATGAACGGATGAAATCACATATCAGTCATCAGATACCTTTGTAAATTACTTTGAGTATTATATTTAAAAAACATTTTAATGGTAATTATCCATTTTGACGCTACGTTAAAAAAAGAAAGGGGCAAAGAGGGGATTTCAGGCCTGGAGTCGAACTTCGATGGTGCGCTGCTGCGGAATTGAACGCTAAGAAGTAAAACAATACGTTTGTGCTTTTACTTTTTTTTACAATTAGTGAACAAATTGATGGTTCGTTGGAGTCAATTGGAGTTGATGGAGCCTTTGAATCCAGTTGTTGGAATGAATTTGCGTTGGATAAGTTAAGTTGTTGTTTGTGTCTTGAGCATGTTTACGTTCCATTTGCCCCAGCGGCCCTTGTGGACGTCGCAGAAGAGTGGATGTTGTACGCCGCTGCCGTAGGAGGTGGCGGACTTCTCGTCATCATAACCATAATAATGTCATGGTGAATTTCGCGGCGGCGGTGGGGTCTAGCCCCATCGCTTTTCTCTCTCCGACAATGTCAAAGGGTTTTACTGTGGCGGCGGCAGCGACCGTGAAGGATAGAGGGTAACTTCAGAGTTCAGATCCATACCGTAATCGAGGATGGAGCTTGCGTTTCGATCTAAAACAATCTTCCGATCTGATTTTATAATTTCGTGAATCTGAATTTTCATTTTCCAAATTGGTGTTTCTTTGGAGGTTGGGGAGTTTTGTGTTGTTTGGAAGCAGAGGAGATTTTGTCGGCAGCAGTGGCATAGGTGTCGCTGCAGAACGATGACAAAGGTTGAGAGAGAGAGAGTGAGCGGTGCAGATTGGGAGGAGCAAACAGTATTCATCGTTGTTAGTGTTGTTGCTATACTTTTGTGTGTAGTGGTTTTGTGGTGTAAGAGTGGAGAGAAAAAGAGGATAATACAACTAACTAAAGAGGAGATGGAGATAGAAGAGAATCAAGAAATGGTGCATGAAATGCTAAATGAGTTGAAGAATATACCCAAATCTTCATGGTGCTAATCGATATAAAACAATTCATTGGTTGACAGAAAATCCCTAGTCACTCTAAAAGCTCTTCCATTGGAGGAGAAAGAGGATTACATCTTTGACTTTTATGTCTTGATGTCAAATGGAAGGTAAATTTTGAACCCAGGTTATTCAAATAATCAAATATCATGTTACGGTAAAATGCCTTCACGCTTTAAGACTTGGCTGTTTTTGCAGCCATCCATGGTACAATTTTTGTTAAAATATAAAAAAAAATTAACAAAAGAAAATATTTATATATAAGACTTTGCCTCTACAAGCCGTTGGAATTCAATTACCGATATGCAGATTCTGCTTTTAGTTTCATTATCTCAAGCCATTTAATTACTTTTAAGAACAAAACATTTTATTTTGCGGGATTACTCAAGAAATCAATGATGATAAAGTGATAATAGAGTTACTTGAAATGACTAGCTGTATGAGTGTCAAAGTGCACAAATTGGTTAACTTACATTTAACCCTTTTTTTCTAGACTTCTTCAATATATGTGAATATCTCTGGTTGGTTGTTTTTTTACTTTTTATAGACTGATTTCTTACAATTCCGTTGTTTATAAAACCTGAACATTTTGCAGCATCAAGAAAGTGTCAGATTTGGACTCGGCTCAATCAAGGTTTTTCAGCAATGTGAGCATCGAAGATGAGAGAAAGGGGTGTTATTGACTGATAATGAAAAAATTACGGTGCTATATTTCTCTTGTTGATTTTTTTATGCGTTTAATACTGTAATTAGAGGTTGGATTTCTTTTCTTAATTGTTTTTGAGTCCGATACAGTAATTGGCTATGGTAAATATGAGATGGATGAATGAAGATGTAAAGGGTAAACTTAGAACACCACATATAGCTTGATGTCCAAAGCTGGTATTCTACATATTACTATACAGTATTTGAGATTTCATGCCACTAGTTTAATGCTCGATCTTCTTTTATGCTTTAGTTTTTCCTGCTTGTTACCATATATAGCTTATGTTGTGTTGTGTCAGTGTCAAAGAAAAAGCTTTTGTTGTGTCACATCATTCATCATTATAAATTTGATTTAATGAATTCAAGTGCTATTATTTTTTATTTCCTTAACATGAAAATTACTATTTTTATTCTTATTTATAAGATTTAGGATAAGCAATCGAATTAATATTTTTGGAGGGTTAGTATTTATAAATTTTAAGCATTCGTTTTTCGATTCAATTGAAATCCTCAACTCAGTAATAAATTCCAATTGCTAGGTTATTTGGTTATTTCTAAACGAAAAGTGTGAATCCAACCTGTTTTGGATCTTGATTAAATATGGTTTGTTTTCTCTAATTATATTAGTATGCATAGGGAAAATTCAAATTTACACTAGTTTTGGATTATATTTCCAAATTACACCAACTTTTACATGAGGTGAGAAGTTCGTGTTAGGAAAATCGACTTTTCAATTAGCATTTTTTTTTAAAAGAAGTTAATATTATAAAATAAAATATAAAAAAATTTGTATGCTGGCATAGGAAGTCGAAAATTGACGATCTGACTTTTGTACTTTTTATAAAAATAATTATATTTTTTAAAAATATATTTTTTATTTTAAAAAGTTATTGGTTTAATAATTTTTAGTAGTATTAAAATTAATAAATATTAATGTTAAAATAAATAAAAAGGACAAAGTGATTAAAAAATAAATTGATTAAAAACAAAGTAGATAAATAATTATGATATCTCAATTATAATATATGATGCATGAAATTAAAACATTAAAATAACAAAAAATACTAACAATTAGATAGATCAACCTAATAATTAAACATAATAAAATAACGAAACATACAAACAATAATAATTAGAGAGACAAGTACAACAAATGAAATATTAAAAAAACAAAAATAATGAAACATACTAACGATAGTAATTGAAAAATGTAGAGTGTTGATGTGTAATAAAAAACACTCATGTTTTGGTCATATATAATTATTATATATTATTAGCAGAACACCTAATGAAATATCCAACCTACTTCGATCCATCATTACTCATACTCATAATGCAATGTTGTATTACAATGGCGAGTGGAAGATACCACGACAAGATATTTTTTTGGGTTACTCCTTTACGGGAAAAAATCTAATAAGATTTGAAATTACTTATAAAAACAACATTGAAACACTTAAGGATATAATCAAGCAAGTTGCGCCTATGGGGTTCCCCATATGAATTCATGAATCATAAGTGGTCAGGCAATTGTTTTTCCGACAGATAGGCCATGCAAAATATTTAGAAAAACTAATCAAATATGAAATAATACAATTGAAAAATGATGAAGACGTACTAAAAGTGTTATCATAATCCAATTAATAGAAGCGTAGTTTTAGCTATTTTTGACAAATCAGTAATCCAATTACTAAAAGAAAACATGTCCACTACACAACATATTTCAAATTATGATTAGTTTCCCATTTTCATGTTTCAATTGTATTGTTAGTAAGTTTAGTTATTTTCGTTTTTTAATGTTTCATTTGTTATGTTTGTCTCTCTAATTGCTATTATTTGTAGTTCAGTTATTTTATTATGTTTCCATTATTATGTTTATCTATCTAATTGTTAGTATTTTTTATTATTTCAGTGTTTTAATTTCATCATATAATACAATTGAAATATTATAATTATATATCCACTTTATTTTTAATCAATTTATTTTGTAATCACTTTGCCTTTTTTATTTATTTTAACATTAATATTTAGTAATATCAATACTACTGAAAATTATTAAACCAATAAAATTTTTAATTCTTTTTCAAAAAATAAAAATAAAAATATATTTTAGAAAATATAATTATTAAAAAAAAAGTATTGAAATCGGGGTTGTCAATTCCCGAGTGCATACAAATTTTTTCAATTTTATTTTATAACATTAACTTTAAAAAAATACTATTTGAGAAGTGAGGTTCCTCAATTCCAACTTTTCACCTCATACAAAAATTGGTATAATTTGAAAATATAACTCAAAATTAATGTAGATTGCTATTACAATTGGGGGAAAACCCCCGGGATCTCCCATATTATTTGGTTCAGCTAGACCGGTAAATCGAAAACTATGGTGCACCGACATTGGAGCATGCGTGATCTTAGTTGTCTAACTAATTTTTCCGTCCAAACTCAGGTATGTAAATAGGTACCTCGGGGATGAATCCTACTCTACTCTCATTCTTGTCCATTCTCCTCTTACTGACTTAGGCATCAGAGTGTTTGCGCACCACAGACGCTAAACTCTGCCGCTCAATATCAAGATCTGAATCAGATCTCTGTCTCAGAACCAAATCTCAGCCAACAAAACACATTTTATCTCTCACCCAAAGTTCCTACTTCCAAGTATAGGAATATCCATTTATGTCTTTGTTGTATTTACACTTCCTATGGCTGAGGAGGGCCAAACAAGGAGAACCGAAGCAAAATCCTATCACATTCCCACTGCTTGCTCTGCACCTTCGTGCTCTCTCTCACCATCAGAGGGAGGCAGAAAGCAATCCATAGACAACCCAACAATGTTAAAATCAACCTCTTCAATCGTCCATGTTTCCTCAATCATACGTTTGTGATTATGCGCCGCACCGTACCTATAAAGCGTGGCAATTGTCCTCCCACCATGCGCTATGTTAATGCCATCTATGTGTCTATAATCATCAATCATGGACTCGATGCTTGTTTCCCAAAACACTGACTCTTTTCCTTTAACGGCCTTCATTTTCACCAACTTGGTGTCCTCAAACTTGACCAGTAGCCCCGTGCGTTGGCTGAAGTAACCCAACATTGTGTGCATTACGATTTCAGTATTGGACATGCTTTGTGCTTGCAGAATGTGTTGATCCGTATGTAACCCGAGCATGAAGCAAACCTCGTTGTTAATGTTGTTCTCTCCTACACATTCTGCGTCTAGGAACAAGTTAGCCGTGCACCTTGGGTCCAGTCCCTGATAATAGTAACAAGTACAACCACTCGTGATTATTTTTTTTTTTAATAATTATAAGTGAATATTTCATTCTAACTATGGTTATGTGATGTGATATATATATATATATATATATATATTACTTTCATTTTTATTTAAATGTTAATTATTATAAGACTGCATTTCATTTCTCGTATATATTAATTAGTTTTTGAAAAAAAAAATCTTATGTTACTTTGAATAATCATTTTTTTACTATGAGAGAAAATGAATAGAGTCTCATAAATATTAAAAACAATTTTTAAAAAAGTATATACAAATTTAGTGTTAATATCTAAATTAATTAATTTATTTAATAAGTATAATTTAATCAATTATATCTTATAAATAAAAACGAAAAGAATATTATTTACCTGAAAGAAGCGGCGGAGGGGTCTGGGAGGACCTTTGTTAGCATGGAAAGGTTGAGAAGAAGAGAGGTTCCAAGCTAGTTTACCATTACTGCCAGCACTGACCTTGAAACCGGAAACAACCAATTCCAAGCACCATAAATCAGGGTTCTTCTGCCATAATACAAAGCCTCCCACTTCAGTTTTGCCTCTTGATTCACCTTGACGCATCTCTGACCCACATATTCTCACTTGTCCCATTGCATACATGCTTTCCAGTGAATTCAATGCAGCTACTCCTCCCGTCGCCGCCACGTACTGCTGAACTATGTACTTGGCAGTCGAATCTCTCTGCATGCAGGCCCCCATTTAATTTAACTAATGAAACTATTGTTTAATTAATTCAATGAAGAAGAAGAACAAAGCAGGTCATTTATAAGCAACATGACAAATTAACTATTGGGTGTTTTAGTGGGAACCAGTGACCAAGAGAAATACATGTTTGTATATAAAAATATAAGAAATGTTAACCACACACTACTTTAATATTGTACACTATCTAGCACACAGTTTTATTATTGGCTTACGGGGTGAGAAAAAAAAAGTTCAATTGATTATAATTCAAAAGATTGTTAGCAACACAATTCTAACACCTCTCTCTCTCTCTCTCTCTCTCTCTCTCTCTTTTCTGAATTCTATAACACCCTCTATGTTGTTAGTTTTCAGGTGTGAGGAAATTTATGAAACGGTAACCCATAATTTCTGTTAAATCTCTCTTTCTAATTTTCTTTATTTATTTAACTTTTAACTAATAAAAAAGTAACATGTTCCGTACATAACTTCGTGATATATTTTTCATTTTTTTAGATAGTGGTATATTTTTTCATAATTTAACATCACTCTTATAAAATTTACCTAAATATTTTCAGAGTCAAAACATACTTAGATAGGCAAGGTTCATATGTATGGAGTTCAAAGCGAAATTAATTAACCAAGACAAAAAAAACAGAATTGCGTACGTGATGTAGTTTATGAGTTATATTATCACCGTTATAGATTTATATGCTCTAATATATACCGTGGTATTGAATTAATATACATATAGATGATTGGTAAGGCTTACAATGGAACAATCTTTGAGGGGGCGAGTCAAATTATGGTCTGATGGAACCTGAAGAGGAATAAGGGGAGCACCCACAAGCTTAAGCAACACCATGAATTCATTGTTTGATGGTGTTGAGAGACCGGAAGACTTATCAACGAATTGAGCATTCATGAGAGTTCGCATGTTCTGCCAACGATTGAACCCATTGGTGCCCATGCTGGACAACATCTCCTCAGGAATTGGCACCTCAAGGACGGTATCCAACCTATCTTCCTCGTCAAAATTAGGACACAACTTCCTCATGGTTAATTTTTGGAAGGAATGTTAATTAATATTAATGGCCAAATTAAATGAATAATATATATACATAAATGATCAAGAAAGAAGGAAAGGAAACCTTTTGAGAAAAAACGGAACCCTTCCTCTTTCTGGGTAGTGGGCACACCCTGTGCCTGGAAAGGCTTAGAGTTAATTTGCTAAGGCCAAATGATTTTGTGTCCCTAGTGAAAGGGGAAGCAAGACACATGACGTACTAGCTCTTGCGTTTTCTTTCCTAGCCGTTCCTTGCCCGTAGGCCTAGGTGCCTTTAGCGGCATATATATAGTTTTCCTTTCTTTTCTTTCTTTAAAGAAATTTAACATGCACAAGAAGGGTCATGTGTCTTCTTTCTTTATATTTTTTTTCTTTACTATTTTCCACATTTATGATTTTATATTTTAAAATAATATGAAAAAGTTCCACAATTCTTTATATATTTCAATATAAAAAAATATAGATACTACTAGTTTACTTTTTAAAGAGATATATGATGGGAAAGTTATAAAAAAGGAGTCATTTCTTTTGAAATTATCAAATGAGAGCAAATTTTGAATTAATATTTAAATAATGATAAGTAGTAGGATTTCTCATAAAAAGTTGGACGATTTTGATTTTTTTTTTTACTAAAAAAGTGAACTTTCGTTTTTATTTTTATATGAATTCATAAAATAATTAACAATTTCCGAATCTTAATTTTAAAAAAATTATTTGTTACTGTTTCAAAGTTGTTCAAAATTTTTATTTTTAAATTAATTTTTAAAAACTCTAAATTAGTTTAAATTTATAGTTTTATTTGATATTTTCTACATTGTTTTATTTAATATATTTTTATATTTTTTTATTTAATATTTTTTTATATTATTTTATTTTATATTTTTGTTATTGATGTTAGGGATTTTTTTAAATTAGAAAAATAATGTAAATAAAAGACTTAAATTTAAATAAATAAAAAGTACTACACTTATTTTTTTTAGAAAAATATTAATAATGGGATGATGTCCCATAAATAGTTATTCTGGACATGCGTCTTGGTCTTTCATCTTGTTGCACTTGATTTGTTGGTGATTGTTGTCTTTTTGTTTTACGACCTCATCATCATTTGTTGTTATTGAGGAACATCAGCACCACCATGGTCATCATCATCACCATTATCATTATTGTTGTTATCATCATCTTCCTCCTCATCCTCATGACTCATGTCATGCATATGAATAAATAATGATGGAGGATAATAAGAGTTCAATGGTGGTAAAGTGATAATAAACCTTTGTAAATGTCTTTCAAAAACATTTTCTAATTTACAAAATAAATAATAATCCTCAACATTAATAATAAAAATATAAAAAAATATTAAATAAAATAATATACAAAAATATAAAAATATTAAATAAAATAATATACAAAAATATAAAAATATTAAATAAGACTATAAATTAAAACTAATTTAGAGTTGTTAAAAATTAATTTTAAAATATTTTTTTTGTATGACTTTGAAGTCATAACAAATAAATAATTAAAACATTAATTGAATAACTTTAAAGTTATTAATTATTTTAAATAGAAATCATTATTTTACTACTTCACTGAAAAAACCAAAATTGTCCAACTTTTTAGACTTTATTGCCATGTCGTGAAAAATCCTACAACTTACTCTTATTTGAGTATTAATTTAAAATTTTCCCAAAATCATAAGTATAAAAGTAATGGAAATCTTGACAAAAAGATCTTCTCCATCTCTTTAGTGGTTACTTTTATTAGTTAGATTGGTGGAAAACATTGGATTAAATATCTGGAATAAATGGTTCAAAATAAAGAGTATGAATGAGTACTTGATTTGGTACGGGAAATGCAGGGTTTTGGTTTGAGACCACGCTTGCATGGTGGGTGTTCTTAGTCGAGCTGGAAAGCTCACATGCAGGAGCATCACAATTCATTTTCTGATTATGTCAGTCTAACAAAGTGCCTAAAGTTGGGGTGAAGTTTAAATGGGAAAGTTTGCCATTGATCATTTGTTCGTAAAACAACCGCGCGCAAATGGGACCTAAATTTTAAGAAATGCAAATTTGGTTTTCCTAATATTGCTCGTATTTAGTCCGTATAGTTATCAATTGTTCCTTACCTAAAAAATCCATTCAATGATTGACATAAGTGTAACAAAGGTATAGCATATGACTGATTTGTATAAATTAATTAAAGAGAAAATATAAGAAACATTTAAATACCAAATGCGGATAAGAACATGGAGTGCAAAGGCCGAAGCTTCCCAAGTCAGGTGGATTTTGCACTTGTTTGGAAGTGAGTGGTAGTTGTGTCGTGTGAGAGAAGATATAATGGGAAATAATAATTTTCTTTTCAAATGATTGTTTTAAAAAAATAAGTTAATGTAAGTACATAATTTATTAAGCATTTCTATCAAAACGCTTCTGAAAATAAAAAATAAAAAAGTAGCATAAACATACACTTCGTAATACGTGTTTGAATTAATTTATTATCTAAAAAACAATATAATATCTTTCCATGACGCAAACAGGGGTGGACTGAGTCAAAATTACCCAAGAATGTGGCAAGTTATAAAATTTGAATGTTGTTCGGAAATCCTTGTCCACTTGTCCACGTACGTATGAAGTATGATACGTCCGACCCCATCTGGTTACCAAGTCTCTGCGAATTTTTGTCCCATTGTGCACTTGGTGGGAACTATGGTGCCAAAATATAATGCCATCCCAGTACGTCGAAAGGTAAGTGCTTTTATTCATAAAAAATATACGTTCAAGAGTGATAGGGGGACATGGATGGTTTCATTCTTTTGCGGTTGGGGATATGCTGTGTTGAACTGGTCAATGTATTGCTGGACCATCAAGATTCAGCCTTTCATATAATATTGGAGACATGACATCACATTCCGTGGCATGTTTTAAAAGCCCCCTCCCCCAGTAAATTAAAGCAGTTTCCTTTTCACATTTTAATTTATTCACCCAATATATAATATAATATAAGACTGCTCCTCTGTTTCACGTTGTGGCTCCCCTTTTGCTAGCTGTCACGATGGTCCAAAGAAGTTAATACTGTTTTTTTTTTTTTTTTAAAAAAAAAGGATGTAACAGTTTTTACCACAAATCTATTCATCAGTTCAAAATTAATATATCATTAAATGTTAGCAATATATAGTGCGTATTCATTATTCAATATTTTAATTAGTTGTTGAATTACAAATAGATGATTTTAGATAAACTTTTTTACAGATATTTATTAAAATATATAATAATTTATTCTATGAGTTAAAATTAATTCATGTACTTCAACTTTTATAAAAGTATTCTTACCTAACTTTTCTAGGAAACTAAGATACATAAATTTATAACTGATAATAAAAAAAAGATTAATTCATTTTATATTTTCTTTTCTATAAATTAATATGTACAAAGAAGTTTGACATCATCACTTGAGAATATAACAAATGCAAGGGATATAAATTGAGTGACTATAAATCTTAATCCATTTAAAAAATGTTAAATTCATTGGCTATTCGGCGTTGATTACACCACGTACCAACACCTTTCGCATAACATTTTGCATACTAAGTTTTCAATGGTCGACAATAAGTATATAATATAGAGAAATGATGTTAATCCCTTTGTTTCTGCGAACGTGGTATTTCTGGCGATTATGTATGTTTGCGTCTTCATTGTGTAACAGGAGCTAGCCCTACTTCACAGCCATTTTGGAACAGCACATTGTGAAGGAATTCTAAGGCCACAACCTTTAGGGTACGTAATTAACACACGGTTAATTACTTGGATTCAGTCAGAGACCATCATCATATTCTCTCTAAGTATAATTTGGGTCCCAGTTTTCTTTTGTCCTTAATAGTTAATATTACTCCATACATGCCGGCCATTCTTGTATTTTATTTCTCCCTATAAATATATATTCTTGACCCTAAAGTGTTTAATTATATTAGTGCCATCTTCTTAATTAGCTGAGCTTCATCATGGCCAAACGTTTCAAATTGAAGTTCAATATCCCTTCGTTTCAAATGTGTCGCTCAAAAGACCTTTCCTCTTTCCCTGGAAACCCCGTTCCTGCCATATACCGTCTTTCTCCCGTTAACCACAACGCACGTGACACAAAGCATCCAAGCCTTCTTCCATCTCTGTCACCGTCAAAGATAACGTCCATCGCGCAGGGATGCAAAATGTGCCGCGAAAAGGAGAGTTTGAAGAAACTGAAATCCAGAGGCCGGAAAAGCACGTCCAGTGTTCCGTCGAGGCGAAGCGATTTTCTGATCGACAACGTCGAGGAAGACGAAAGCGAGACTTTGATTTCTTGCATGACAAGTTTCTCCGACGAGTTTTGTCTCGGCGAGGAGAAGGATTTGAGTAGTAGTAGCAGCCAGAGAAGGAAGAAGATGAGCAGCGTAAAGAAGGTTCGGAGTGTGAGGTTTCAGAGTTCGGAGAAACGGAGAGGAACGGAGGTGAAGAAGACGACGGTGACGCGGAGAAGTGTGGAGGGGAAGGTGAAGGAGAGCTTCGCGGTGGTGAAGAAGTCGAAGGATCCTTATGAAGACTTCAGGAAATCGATGATGGAGATGATAACGGAGATGGAGATGTCTGAGGCCGAAGAATTGGAGCAGCTTTTGCAGTGTTTCTTGGCTTTAAACTCGCGGAGTTATCATGCAGTTATTGTGCGGGCTTTCATGGAGATTTGGCAACAAATGTTCGTAATGAAAAATCTCCAAACGGACGTTAAAACTCATCTGGAAAAGTAAATCGTGTTTTGTTTTGGCTGCTATATATGTGAATGTGCCAATTATCTTGGGATGTTTTGGTTTGACTTTGATTTAAAAAATTATTTAATTTGTTACACCTCTAGTCTATTTCACATCTGGTGAGATATAATAATACTTTATATATAGAAAAAGAGAGATTATTGTGAGAAATCATGTATGTTAATAAGATTTATTGGAGAAAATGATTCATCTATATATAGTTATTCTTTGCTTTTGATGTGCATTATTATGGGGTATTTGGTTGGAGAGAAAGACAAAAGAATGGAAGGGAGAAATAAAAGAAATATTAGATAAACACATGAGATTCACACAAAATTTAATTATTTTTATTATTATTTTCTTCTTAATTTCTTCCTATGTCAGAATTAAGAAAGAAAGCTTGTACGTGCATGATGTATATATCATTTGGATTTTTCTCAGAAAATAAAAACATATTATGATGTAGGGATGATGTTCTCTTTAATTCTTTAAAAGGAAAAATATATTTTAAAATTTAAAATGTTATTCAACACCTAATGAAGAAAAAAGAAAGAAAGAAAAAAACATAAACAATGATAAATGATTTATGATATGATAGAAAAAAGAGAAACAATATCAATAAATGGTGAGGTGTTTAATTATAAAGTGTCTAAATATCATTATTTTTATTTCAAAACTACTACAGAGTCTAATTAATATATAATTTGTGCAAGAGTCATTCATTATGAGAACACAATAGTAATGGTTGAATTTGATTTTTAGATTAGATTACTTAGCTTCCATGCATTTTCAAATTTGTGCTTTGTTCGGTAGGGAAAAATGAAATAGAGGGAGGAGAAGTAGGTAGATGAGAAAAATAAAATAAGAGAAATAAGTGAAAAATGAAGAAAAATAGCAGTTGTTGGGTATAAAAAAACAATGTAGAAATAGAATAAAAATATTTAAATTAAAGTGATTTTGTTATGTGAAAAAAGAAAATATAATAAAAGTACATGAATATTCTTTTGTGTAAGAGGACCCATTATAGTAAAAGGGTAATATGATAACTTTGTTTAAACAGTATAAAATTCTTCTAATTTCTCGTCAGTTTAGAGAAGAAATATTGTGCAGTGGGAACGACAAAAATATTCAAATATTTCGTTGCATTTCACGGCTTCCAAATCAGAGAAATTTCTTAAAGTTTGTAACTTTCCCACTCTTCTTTTCTATTCTCCAAACTCCAATACTTGAGCGCTATCAAACCCAGCCTCGATAATATTAATTTTAAGGTTAAATGACCAATTTAATCTTTTATTTATTTATTTTTGTCCCTCTTCTAATAAAAGGTTTTAATTTAGTACCTTATTTTAAAAAAATTCTTTAATGTATATTTTTTTTCCAACTGAGACTGAAGCATTAAAGCATTCTCTAAATATAAGAAACTAAATGATTAAAATATAATTTTTTTCCTTTTTTTTAAATTTATGATTTTAATTCTTTTATTTTTTAATTGAGATATTTTGTCTTTCCGTTTTTTTTAAATCTATAATTTTAGTTTTCTTATTTTTTAATTGAGATATTTAATCTTTCATTTTTTAAAAAATATGTGATTTTAACCCCACTTATTAATTTTCAACTTGATTATGTAATTTTTTAATTATTTTTTAAATAAATTAATTTTTTTAATAATTAAATAATTTTTAAAAATATTTATTATATGGATAATAAATAAATACGTGTTAGTTAATATTTACATAATATATATATATATATATCAATATTTGAAATCGGTTAAAAAATTAAAATTAAAATTTTTTAAAAATAAGAATGAATGTCTCAATTAAAAAAATGAAAATAAAATTACAAAATTTTAAAAAATAGAGATAAAATGTATTAATTAAAAATATGAAAACTAAAATTATATATT
>PYAF01001671.1:2083585-2120049 GCA_007407185.1 Glycine tomentella | reverse complement strand
ATTTTAGGTAAATTAAATTGAAGTAATTTAAAAAATACAGGATTAAATTGAAGCATTTGGAAAAATAAGGAATTGAACTACATCTTTATTATAAGAGAGACCAAATTACATAAAATAAACAAACAACAAACAGAGAGACCAAATTAATAATTTTTCCTAATTTTGAACATTTAAGCATAATGAAGACGTACATATAAAATAATCAGATTATCTGTTTTTTCTCTCTAAAATTTGTATAATCCGGTCCTAATTATTAAGAAATTGGGAAGTTAAGTCAAATATCAATAATTGTATAGGAAAAAAAGTAAACACACATGAAAATCGAAAATCAAACTCAGTAAAAGAAAAGGAAAAATAAATAAAATAAGAGTAAATTATTAAGTTTCTTCATAAAATATTTAAGAAATTCCAAATAGATTCTTAAACTATTATTTTGTAATTGAATTATTGATCATGTAAAATTTCTTTAACCAAGTCCTTAGAATTTTTAAACTCGTAATAAATTATCATTTTTTAACAATTTCTTTCCATCATAAATTAATAATAAAAACCTTTTTTATTTAATTCAGTGAACCAAGTATTTTTTTTCTTATTTAAGGACCTATTTAAATATTTATAAATAGTTCAGGCCGTACTTAATAATTTAATTTAATTAACTATTAACTATATAAAAAAGAGAGTTACAAAAGCGATGTTTCTTGGCGCGTTTACCCAAAATTTCGAAAGCATTTCCCGCCATTTCTTTAGTTAGGCTACAATGATGTAACGATCTGTTTTTATTTGCAGAGGCTAGTGGCGCTGGTGTCCAAAGCGAAAAAATCGTGCTTCAATCAAACCCAAACCCAAACCCAAACCCAAACTCAAACTCAAATCAGAATCAGCCATGGAGAGCGACAACGACTTCGAGCTTTTGCCTCCCTCCCCCATCCGAGAACGAAAGCTGAAGCGATTGAAGAAAGCAGATAGGGTTCCCGAACCTTTTCACCCTCCTATCTCTCCTCCCCATTTTTCCGAATCGGGAAACGGCGAAGAACACTTGACGCAGTCAAACGGCGAATCTGGGCCTGAAGTTGAAACTTTAGCCCCGAGCCCGAGCCCGAGCCCAAGCCCAAGCCCTCAATCTGACACTCCGAAAGGTGTAACCGTCGACAACGATGGTTTGGTCGCGAAGAGGGCTCTGGATTTTGATTCTTTGGGTGAGGAACACGGGAAGATTGCCGAAGAGAGTGAAGAAGTTAGGGATCTGAAGACCAACGAAGAAATCGGGGATTTTAATACCGGCGAAGTAGAGAGGAAACGACGTAGTTTATATGACTTACCAGAGAAGAACGAAAAGAAGAAGAAGAAGAGAATCGACGACGACGGTGATGGCAGTGAGAAGAAGCCTAAAGAATCTGCCACCAATAAGAGAAAGGCCGAGAAGGTGCATAACTGCATATGCACATTCTGTTAAATTGTTCTGAATTTTGATGTATTTGGATTTGGATTTACTAATTTATAGATTCTGTGATCCGACAGGAACGACGAGATACTCTGAAACAGCTTCGAGCGGAGTCTCAGAGGCTTCTTCGAGGTATGAATATTTTTTGAAGCTCTATTCGATGGTCGATCTAGTTTTTTTTTCTCTCGAGTTTTTACTAACCCTAATAGTTCACCGTGCTTTGAACAGAAACTAGAGATGCTGCTTTTAAACCTGCTCCTCTGGTTCAGAAGCCAATTTCTTCGATCTTGGAGAAAATTCGGCAGCGGAAATTGGAGATTTTACAGAAGTGGGTTGATTTGCGTTAAGATTTTGTTTAGCAGGCTTTTTTTTTTTTTTTAATAAAAAAATCTTAGGAAACATACTCATGTGTACTTGGTTTGCAGATCTGCTGATAATGTAGAAAAGGTTGGACCAGAAGAAACACCAGCTACTTGCCCTGCAGCCACTAATTTGAACCCGTCACATATTGGTGAAGAATCTAATGATGCTGCAGCTAGTTCTAACTCTCAGAGCATTCCTTCTCCCATGGTAAGTCAAATTGTGTATTTTATTGGGAGGTAATATTCCATTTTGATTTTACAATGCCATTAGGCATTTTCTTCAGTTCAAAACAGCAGAACACCCAATGCATTAGTTTTGGTCATGTAAGCCATCGCCATCTAATTCACTGTATCTGTTGTGTTTCAGGCCAAGGATTCAGAATCTGAGCATGCATTTCGAGCTCCTATTGGTGATACTCAGGTTTTCCACCAGCCATTTACCAAGATGCTTGCCTTAACTGTAGATATTCTATACTAACTGCTTGTCTGTCTGTACTTTCTAGGAACTCTACACTGATTCTGAAAGAAGCTATACTAAAGATGAGGCTGTAAATGAGAAGTCTAACAATCCTTCAGAAGAAGTGTTTGCCCCATCGATGCTTGCAATGAACTTGAAACTTGATTCTGCTCCTCCTGATGATGATGTGTAAGTGTTTAGTATTTTCTTGTGTTTTTTCTACATATTTTGCTTCTGCTGACAATTCATCGTGTTCAATTTCAACATTCAATTGTGCATTATAACCACCTGTGACAGTGTTGCTAATACCACCATGAAACTAGCATTCTACGTTAGACTTAACTATCTAGTTGTTTTGTGTTCAAAACAAGTATATAGAAGTAATTCAAATAACAATGCGGTGTTCTTATGTTTGCAAACCCTTGTTAAGACGTGAAAGCTTCTAATTGATATGTAATGATGACCTGTGGATCCTTTTCTTTGACAAATCATTACTTTTTAATTTTGTTATGGTAAAGGACCGGTTAATTGATCACTTTTGCCTCTCCTTGTTCTAAAAATAAAAAACAAAATAAAATGACAACTGCTTTTTTTCAGCTCTTCCGATGAGGAGGAGGACAATGACAAGGAGAATATAGAGCCACGTGTACATGTATCAGTTGACTTGACTTTACCACCAAATGGTGACCCTGTTAGGGCTTTTGTTGATGAAGAAGCAGAAGAGGAAGATGACAGTGATAATGACTTACAACGTTTCCAAGATAATGAAGGTGAAGATGATGATGATGATATTGAGGAAGATGACATGATTGCAACTCAATATGAAGAAAAGCCAGATGATAGAGAAAGGCGTGACCAACTCCACCAGCAGTGGCTTGAGCAACAGGATGCAGCTGGAGTGGATAATCTACGTCAGAAATTCAATTGTGGTTCAAAATTGAATGAAACACCATCAACTGAAGAGGAAGATGAGGAAAGCAGAGAAACTGTAAATGATAATGAAGCTGAAGAATACACTGCACCATCAAAAAGTCTGAGGATCATTCTGAAAAGCGTGAAGCAGATGATCCCACAGATGTTTTCAGATAAAGATGATAAATATGTATCATCTGATGATGAAGAAACTGAGGACAAGCTAGCTAGACAATCCCTCTATTATAAAACTGTGAGTTCTCACTTCTAAGCAACCTTAATAAATGTGTACTGAAGTGTATCTCTTCTATAAATGTCTGCTGAAGCTTAGTATCACTTTTTTTTACTGAAGTTCGTTGCATTTCCGTCTGTGTACACTGAGATACTCATGTAATCAAATAGGAACTAATCTAAATATTGTAATGTACAACAGGAAGAAAAAGCTAAATTCTTTTCACCAGGTGAGGATGAAAATAGCAGGGAAGTTTTCAGTCTCATAAAGAAATTTAATGTGCCCGATAACAAGAGAAAAGGAAAAACTACTTGTAAGATCTATTAATTTCACTTGCATCTCATTGCAGTGTGCAAAACCTATGCTAAGCTTGCTTCTAGGTTGTGAGAATACTAATGGTTTCTGTCATTAATCTACGCTGCAGCCATCTTTGCTATGCCGAGCATTGGACAGAACATAAATATATCATCAAAGGTTGGTTAGCTTAAAATGCTAGATGTTGAACAATTGAAGCTATTTTACTTATTAAGCACCCCTTTACCCAGCAAAACTTTGTGTTTTCATCAGTATCTTCAGCTATATACAAGGTGTCATTGCTTAGTTCTTTTATTGTATTGTAAATGTTGCAGTCATCTTTTGTTGGCCGGGCTTCAGATCATTTTATGCCCACTTCTCGAAAGCAGGGATCATGCAAGGTTCGATCATATATATTTGGGCGAGATGACAGCAACAGCAGGAGTTCAATATTGGTGTCAGAGGATTCTTCAGATACGGTAACGACTATCTGAAATCATAAAGCTACCATAGTATACCATAAATCTTTGTGCTCTTTGAAAAATCGTTGCCATTGCTTCAGACTTCAGAGAGATTGATTTGAAACTAATGTGTAAAATCAATTTTGCCATATAGTATCATTAAAAGTTTGACTATAGTAATAATAATTATTATTTTAAGCTAATTTTTTTAATAATACAAGTATATAACCAAGCATGATTGGATTATAGTATAATTTTTTTCAATAATGCATATCGACTACTCTTCCAAATATTTTTACTATGAGGCTCAACATTCCAACACCAATAACTCATCATATGAAAAGAATATTTTACAATACTTTTTTTGTTTTTGCATCTATGTTTAGCAATTAGCAGAACATTAGTAATGTTGATTGGACTTGATAATAATGATGATAATAAGCATGCACGTTTTAATTGTCCTCACCTCGTTGACTGAAAAGAGACATTATATACCTGATGGTTGACACTTGACACTGCCGTGTTTGCTTCTTTGTCAATTTGCAATGTCGGTAATATGTTCCTTTCCTGATAAACTTAACAGATTCAAACGGAGAGTCAACCACCAAAAGTGGCTTCTGCCAAGTTTCAAAGAAATATGCAAAACAAAAACACCACCTTGAATTCTGCATCTAAAGAGTCTAGTGTGTCACTTTTGGATATATTAAGGAAGTCTTCACATCATGCAGATCACAGTTTCCAGAATGCCAACGTTCAACCAAAGACATCAATATTTGATGCATTCAAATTAGTGAAGAAGCCAACCAAGGCGGAGGCAAGAGTTTGATGGAAGTTTTGGTCATATTTGTAGGGTTAAACCTGAATCCTTCATCAATTATCATCTAATTTATTTCGATCCTTGAAGTAATCGGAAAAAGAGATATCTTTCGCGTATGTGAAGTAAGAGTCAAGTAACATTGTTTTTTGTCTATAATTTTCTTTTTTTCTATTCTTGAACGATTTTTTTTTTCATTTATTTAGAAGTCACTAATCCAGAATGTAAATGGATTAGTTAATCTAGAAGGTAAAAAAGGTACAGGAAGCAACTGCCTTATGCGGATATAGGTGCACAGTTGCAGATTAATTATAATTTTACAATCAAAGAAGTCAATAATAACATGAAAGGATATATTTTTATATTTTTTAACTGTGGATAAAATACTTTAAAGTAATTTTTTTTTCATTTCTTTATCATTTTTGAAAGTATGGAATTTATTTAAGGAGCTAATTGCTTTCAATAGATATTATTAAATCAGATGTGGTCCATTACTTTCCCAAAAAATCCATGTTTAAAAAACAATATTGTTTTTTTTAAGTAATATTTGGCTCAACATTCTTTTAAGGGTATAATAATTAACTTCATTAATATCGTTTTCTTATTACACAGTAAATTTTCGATTAATTAAAAATAACCAAAGTGATATCGTAATGTAGTAGTGAAATTGATTTTTTATTTTTTTTAACCGATAGAAGTCGTATTGATAAAGAGCAGTTATTTTTGGGACGAATTGAGTGAAAATAAAAAAATAAAAAATAAAGACGGTGAAAATAAGATGAAAGAAATTTAACTGATAGAATGTTAAAAGTAAGAAAAGCGAAAGAGTGCGTAAAGTATTAGCCTGAAGTAGTTACTACTCACTATTAATATTGTTTCCCTTCCTTCTAATATCTGAATTGCCAACAAAACAGAGAAAAAATCTTCGTTACTCTCAAACAAAACAAAACGCGATCATTTCTCCGCCGTAGCAGTGGAACAAACTCCACGACTCCGTTATGGACAACTCCGGTTTGTCCTCACACTCCTTTTCTTCTCTTTCACTCTCTCAATTCACAGAATCACAGTTACTCCGTTTCGCAATTCTCTTTTTTTAATGTTTAAAATTCGAATCTATCCACAAAACCTCGCTGGTTTCACCTGTTGTGAGTTCTCGTTCCTTATGCTTCCATTTGTGCGTAATCGCATGGATTCGTCGTTTTTGTACGCTGAGCTTACAATTGCCGCGGCTTGTTTTTGCTTTCGTTTTTTAATTTTATTTTTTTCTCCTTCTGGATTATGTCATGGCCTTAGAGAACTAACCGATCTTTGGCGGTTATTAACTCGGTAGCTGTGTAAAATGAGTTTTGAGAGGGCTTGGGTATGGAGAATATACATGATCCGCGAGGTTGTTCGAAATTTAACTGTGTAGTCATGTTTGAAATTGCTTTGTTCTGAAAATAACTTGAACTGAATTCGTGTGATGTGAGTAAGAAGCTGTGTGTATGACTTCTGTGAGAGGTTTGAAAGTTTTGTCTATGTGAACCTTGCTCCCCCCCTTTCGGTTACTTCTCTATTTATTTTGATATGGATCAGGTGTGAGTAGAATTGTACAAATCTTATATCCTGTTTGGAACTGCAACCGCAATGCCCTAATGCGCATCCCTGTTAACGCTAGTAATTTTAGCTTTTGAATCAAAGGCTGCAATTGACGACCCTTTGGACGTATTTCCAAACGTGCATTCAATGAGTTTCACATAATGTATCTGTGTCAATTGGCTAGCTGCTGTGTTTCACCTGGTTCAATGAGATAATTATAGAAACAGAGTCTAAAAGAGACGCATAGTTGAAATTTTGTATTGTTTTGATATTTTGAGGAATGGGTCCAGTGGATTATGGGGCTGTTCTGTTTTTGAAAACAAAAAATTGTGGAGTATACATTGATCTTTAAATGATTTTGTGCTGGGGTGTTACAATTTAACTGGTTGATGCATCTGGCAGGAAATCCTCAAGACACGGTTGTGCCACCTGTTGAAGGTGTTGCTGGAGGCGGTACGGCTTATGGGTGGAATGATGGGGGCACACATGGCTTGAATGTCAAGGGACCAATTGACCCCACAGGAATTCCTACTAGGGATTTAGTGCATGTATGGTGCATGCCAAGCACAGCAAATGTTGGACCTCAAGATATGCCCAGACATTTGGAGCCTGTTAGTACTTTTGTCATATCTCATTGCAGTGGTTTATATTCCTATTCATCTTCTAGTAATCTTATGGTGTTTATTTTTATAATTTGTAACACGCTATGTGTACATAATTACATGTTTTCTGTCAGCATGATCTTGCCAGTGTTTGTACTTTGTTGTTTATGAGTAGTAACTGCACAAGTAGTATTTGAAATGCTTTTTATTTCACAATTTGTCACATGTGATATCTACTTGTAAATTGACTTTTGCCTTCATAGTTGCACAAGTACATGCTTAACTACACTTGATTTATGCCTCAAAATGGTTTGGTATTATATGGTTAATTAATGCAAGAGTTTGGCATGCCAAATTTTAATTCTAAGGAGTTGGGGATATGGATAGAATATTGCACGAGTTTGGTACACTTACGAGTTACGACTCACTTTTGGAACCATAAAGTTCTTTACCTTAGATTTGTGGTTGGAGTTTATGTATAAATAAGTTGTAGAATCATATTGGACTGAAGATATTATAAATTCTGAAACGTTTGCTATTTTGCTTCTGACATTAAAGTTTTTGTCTTTATCTTGTAGATAAACCTGCTGGCAGCTAGAAATGAGAGGGAAAGTGTGCAAATAGCTATCCGACCAAAGGTTTCATGGGGTGGTTCTAGTGTTGCAGGGACTGTGCAGATTCACTGCAGTGACCTATGCTCCACATCTGGAGACAGGTTGGAGTTTTTCATATTGTATGGAACAAATACATGATTTACTTCCATATTATGCTGACATCAATTTTGGCAGACTGATTGTTGGGCAGTCGCTGCTGTTGCGGCGAGTGGTGCCAATTTTAGGCGTACCTGATGCTCTTGTTCCTGTTGATCTTCCAGTCAGTCAAATAAATCTATTTCCTGGGTACTTGTCTGATAACTTTCTTTTATGATTTCTTCTAGAGTTCTAGTGCTGTGTGCACATGTTGCTGGATGGTTGACCACTTTTCAGTTTTCACTCTGTTTTTGACATTCTTTTGCTTCTTCAGGGAGACTACTGCTCTTTGGATATCCATTGATGTTCCAAGTTCTCAACCTCCAGGACAATATGAAGGAGAGATTGTCATTACTGCTATAAAAGCAAATGCAGAGTGAGCCTTTTACTTTTAATAATTCTGTTACTTCAGATTTTGTGTAACACATAATTTACAACTTCTGTTTATCGACTTTGTCAACTTTAACCACTGCACAGATCTCCTGCTCAAAGTTTAAGCAAGGTTGAGAAACATCAGTTGTATAGGGACCTAAAGGGATGTCTTGACATTGTTGAGCCCATTGATGGAAAACCATTAGATGAAGTGGTGAGTTTTGTTTTTCGATCACTGTTCCTCGTTTTAATACTCTTGTTGACCTTGATGTTATTGTGGGGGTTTTAAGTAAGCATCTCTCTTTTTAGGTTGAAAGGGTGAAATCTGCAACTACATCTTTAAGAAGAATTCTTCTGTCTCCATCATTTTCTGAATTCATTTCAGATAATGGACCAGTAGATGTAATGGATGAGGATGCCATTTCAAGTCTCTCTATACGGATGAAGTTAAACCTGACTGTTTGGGAATTTGTACTTCCTGAAACTCCTTCACTCCCTGCTGTATTTGGTGTATCCTCTTTCATATATTAAATGTCAGAAAGTAAATCTATTGATTTGATTTATTTTTTGTGACGCTTATAGAAAATGTAACTGTTTGTCTGTTATTTATATTGTCTCAGTTGGATCATTAAATGCTAAAAATATATGGCTTACTTGGTTACTTCAAACAAACTCTGACTGATGAATGATATTGCTTCTTTTTGTTCAATTAGTGCTGCTTATTTTACATTTTCAACCACTGATGCACTTTGGATCTATATCTTTGTGAAATTAGGAAAGTTTATTTGTTGCACACTTTTTTGTTTCCTTTACTATACACTAGATATCTGATACTGTAATTGAGGATCGCTTTGGTGTTCAACAAGGGACAGCTGAGTGGTATGAGGCATTGGATCAACATTTCAAATGGCTTCTTCAATATAGAATCAGCCCTTATTTTTGTAAATGGGCTGATGGTATGCGTGTTTTGACATACACATCTCCATGGCCAGGTATTTTTCTGAGGAAATAAGTTTGACAAAATCAATATCAAAAGAAGAATTAATAGCATTGCTGAAACTTCCCCTCTTCTTGACATTGTAGCGGACCATCCAAAATCAGATGAATATTTTTCAGATCCACGGTTGGCAGCATATGCTGTACCATACAAACAAGTAGTCTCCGGGTATACAGTCAGTTGTCCCCGTTCGCTTCTATCAGGTATATTTGCAATGAAAACTGATGGGATTCAACCCACCTGTTGATGTGCCACAGTAATGATGCGGCGAAGGATTACTTGCAGAAACAAGTTGAGATATTGAGAACCAAGACTCACTGGAGGAAAGCTTACTTTTACTTGTGGGATGAGGTATAAACATTTGCTATCATTTGCAACAATATGAAAATTCTTCCCTATGACATCTTAGTTTAGATCTACCTTTATTCTATCTCTGGATTGGATAGTGCTACTTAAAAAAAAAAAACCAGGCAAGTGACTCTTGCAGTAGCCATTGGTTAATTGTTTTCATGCTTTCCTGTTGAATAATTTTTTTAATAGCTTCATTATATTCTTACTATCATGTGTGGTAGGATAACTATGAACTGGGTCCAGTTTACTATGACCCTGAAAAGCTGATTTACTTTCATATTTTTTCCAGCCACTGAATTTGGAACAATATGATTCTGTTCGAAATATGGCCAGTGAGATTCATGCTTATGCTCCCAATGCTCGTATTTTAACTACTTACTATTGTGGTATGTGTTATCTACCTTAAATTACCCTAACCATCTCTACAGTTTTATGTGTAGACTACATGATAATTTCTCCCTTATGATGTCTTTTGGTTATTTATCATCTTGGCAATGGCTCTGGTTTGCACTGTTCAGAATGACTTCAAATATTTCACATGGTTGTATTTGCTGACTGTAATTATACCCTAAATTAGTTAATTGGATAGTTGGAACTGGTATCATCCAGGTGCTCTTGACAGTTATTTGATTTAAGAATATGTTTCTGATGATTGTAGGACATTCTTCCGCAATTAATTCATGTATTATTTGATAACTCTATTAATTCAAACTTCTCAGCTTTCTCCACCTAGTCCATGCAGTTTAACTTCTGTAGTTGTTTCTTCTTCATTCCTAACTATCTTATTGTATGATTCCTGTTTTATGTAGGACCAAATGATGCACCTCTTGCACCTACTCCATTCGAGGCTTTTGTAAAAGTTCCAAGTTTTCTGCGTCCTCATAATCAAATTTATTGTACAAGGTATTTCTCTATATTCACTATATACCTATCAAGAGTTTAGTAGACTTTACTTGTTGTGTAACTTCGGGCTTTTTACAATTTGCTTAGCTTTTCCTATTTTTGACCAAGGGTATGCCAAAATAAATATTGAGTTTTCCTTTTCCTTTTCATCTCTTCAAGTTATTCATGGCATTGGCATATATTTTGGCATATCATTTCTAAGTATTTCATTATGATTATTCGGGATTTCCTGTGTCGATTTTATTATTTGGTTTTTTGCCTACTTCAGAACATAAGGCCTTTCATTCCCATGGGAATGGAAGTATTTCCTACAATAACTACCTATTCCCACTATATTCTACTACTTTTCTTTTTTCAATTGTACTTTTTCAATATTTTAATAAACAAATCTTAAATTTTTCTAAAATTAATAAATACCAACCAAACATGTCTATGAGAATAACATTCCTTGGCATAATATTCCTAGGAATTTGATTCCCAGGAATGCAAAATTATACCATTAAACAATCGCCCCTTGGTGAAGCAATTTTCAGGATCTCTATTTATAGTCAATGGCAGTAAAATGTTCTTTCATTAACATTAGATTGTTAATTTTTGTCGAAGGACTTAGTTCAGAAATTGGTTATGTTTTTGTTGTTTGGGTGAGAGGTTTTGTGCTTTCTAGAAGACCGACCCTTCTCCATTTTCATTGACCACATTTGTATTTTTGAAGCTTTTGTCATGTGGCTCACTTCATATCCATACACATTACTTAAAAGTGAGTTGAATTTCAGTTAGGTTACTGAACTATAGGGTTATTTTTTGGACACCTTGATGGGCTTATGTCTCAGGTTTTATTTTACGTGCGCTGGAAAAATCATTTTTACGACGGTGAAAATAAAATAGGGAAGGAATAAAAACAGAAGTCTTCTATCATTAAGCATGCTAAGAAATTGAATGTCTCTTTGCAGTGAATGGGTTCTGGGCAATCGAGAGGACCTGGTTAAGGATATTATTACTGAATTACAACCAGAGAGTGGTGAGGTAATATTATAATTTTATTGTTTTTCTATAGTTGTTATTTGGTTTGTGCACTAAATTTCTGCTGAGGTGGTTGATATTTATTGTTCCTCATCAATGCTGGTTGAACAAAATCTCATAAACGTAAGTAAGCATTTTTATTGGGTATATGATTTTTTACAATAATGGCCTATGTCTACCTGTTTACTATGAGGCTCGGCTCGGCTCGGCTCTGTTTCTTTCTTGGTTGTTTATCCCTGTTGTGTCTGCCATGCTCTGGATTTTGGAAACAGAACTAGCATCAACGTTTTGGATAGATTCTTATATACTTATTGTTATGACCTTGACCTGATTCCAATATTGTAAGTTACTCATGTTAACCAAAGACAAAGTAGTAATAGATCCATATAGTTATTACTAACATTCTAACAACCTACTTTTAACTTTAAAAGTTGCTTATGATAATAAAAAAATTAGATCTAAGAACCTAATTTGTAATTTTGAATGTTGTAATTATGAACTTCAATTTGTGTTTCTTCTATTGTTCCCTTCCTATGTCTCTTGATCCTCTTTTTGCTATAAAAAAAAAGTCCCAATTGACCAAGTAAACAAATCACAAAATATTAACTAAAAAATAATCTTGAGGGATAATTTATATCATACTCTTAAGATAAAATATCGATTTATTAAATATTTCAACATGTTTTTATTAACTAAATAGCTCAAACAAATTAGGAATTCACACTGCCTAGCAAAGCCTGGAGAGATTTGAGTTATCTAGTTGAGTATGAACTCCCATTTTCTTTTATTCTTAACAGTCACTATGATTACATCAACATCAATAGCACCTTTAACCCAAGTTAATTGGGGTCAGTGGTACATGAACCCAATGATAAATCGGAAATGAGACAGAAAGAGAATGGGAGAGGGGAAGAAAAAAATGGAAATAAGACAAAAGAGAGAAAAAGGGGTGAAAGGAAGAAGGGAGAAAAAAAGAGGAAAAGAACTAAAACAAGGGAATGACTGGAACATAGAATTACTAATGGGTTTAACCCTCTACCAAGCTTATAGCTTTTCTCTACTCCGTCCTAAGACATACCGTCCGCCAATATATATCCCACTCCATTAGGTCTTGTTTAATTACATTTTCCCAGGTAAGTTTCGGTCGACCTCTATCTCTCTTTATGTTGAGCTCTTGGTAACAAACTCTTGTTCTTACGGGAGCATCCAGTGGTCGTCTAATAATATGCCCAAACCACCTCAATCTATGCTCCCTCATCACTGATACCTTTCGTTGAATATCCTCATTTCTTTTATCTTATCCATTTTCCTATATCCACACATCCACCTTACATTGATACAATTTCAACATTTTCCCTCTTACAGACTTTTTTTGGCTAAAGGGGGTGATATTCATCAGCAATGGATTTAAATCTTAAATTATTATAAATGGGTGTACTTTTTGCTGAAATAGTCAGTCTGTTGTTGTGCAGAATGTTTATTCAGTATTTCTCTTTAGAGAAGATTCTGAGAGCTGAATCGAAGAAATGTTTGATGTTTGTGTGCATAATGGAATATCCTAGACCAGAATAATAACAAGCTATGTATGTTACCATGCATATTAATGTTGTGCTGGTGCATATACTCTTATTTGCTCATTAGGGGCAGGTATTTTTTGTTACAGGAGTGGTGGACATATGTCTGTATGGGACCATCAGATCCTCATCCAAATTGGCATCTTGGAATGCGAGGTACCCAACACCGTGCAGTCATGTGGCGTGTCTGGAAAGAGGGTGGCACAGGTTTTTTGTACTGGGGAGCCAACTGCTATGAGAAGGCAACTGTAGCCAGTGCAGAGGTGATTGTATAGCTTGTTTATGCTATCTTGTAATTTCTGAAAAGAATGGAGCTGGTAGAACTTGTTATACTGCATTGATATTTTGATTATTTTCTGACAATCAAAATAATTTTGTGGACACAGATAAAATTCAGGCATGGTCTTCCCCCTGGAGATGGAGTTCTATACTATCCTGGTGAGGTGTTCTCAACTTCTCATCAGCCAGTGGCTTCTCTTAGACTAGAGCGCATACTTAATGGCTTGCAGGTAGAACATTTATCTTCTCATAATTTTGCAAGTTATTCTCAACATATTTGTATTTTGAAGAAATGCCAGAGATTCAGCCTAGTAGTCTTATTTACATGGTTTTCCCTTCTCTGTTTCTTGCTTGAAGACCTATATTCATGTCATTTGCTGGCATAAGTTGCAAGTGGTTCTCCTTTGCATTCTGATCTTAGATTTGGTTTTCGGTGCCTTTATGTAGGACATTGAGTACCTGAGACTCTATGCTTCCAGATACGGTAGGGACGAGAGTATTGCGCTTTTGGAGAGAACAGGAGTGTACTTTGGTCCTGAACGTTACACATTTGAGCACATGCCAATTGATGCCATGAGAGGACAAATATTTAATGCCTGCCGTTCATGAATTGGTATGTTATAGAAGATGGATGCTGCTTGGTCCGAGTGGTTCATTTGTCGACAGCTGAAAAATTCAGGTTTCAGCATCCAACTTTCAAAGTTGCGACAATTGACAGTGATCGAGTGAGAGATCCGTGGAATATCACCCAAATGCTGCACAATTTGAACTGTGTAGATATGGAATGTGACAATGATATACATATATTATATAGTATCTGAAACGTAGTTAGATGATAAATCTGTTGCTCATTGCTGAAATGTGCACTTCAACCGAACATAGGATCATAATCAGAGTTGATGTTGCAGTGTGAGAACATCCTTGATACGCGAGAGGAGTTAAACAAGACATTTAATTAATACTGTAAACTAGTTGAACTAACGAGAAATTCTAATAATTAACTTACAGTATTCTTAGATGAACATAGTGTGGGTCTCATTAAATCAGGGAAAGCTTAAGTTATTTAATGGATCTTCATGGAATTCATCAGTAATAGAGTACTAGTAATATTGAAGAGAATGTTGAAGGCCATATTTTTAGCAATCTTTACCTAGATATAGTTCGTCTATACTTATACATCCGATGTTAATTTCTTTTAAATTTGGGCGGAAGACGGTATGAATTGATTGCCTTCGGGCTAGATCTTTTATGCCGGGAGGCAATAGGGTTAAAAACTAGGATAAATTTGAATGAGAAATATCATATTTACTATCAAAATTTTCATTTTAGTTAAATGATATGTAGGAATTCTTTTAACAGTAAATAACTTATTAAATATGTATTGTAAAAAAATTAAAATATATATTCACATCATTTTATTAAAAAAAATGATTGCAAAAATGTAATAATGTTCTTAGGTCTTATTCTTAATATGAACGGCATGTGTTGCATTAATTATAAAGCAATGAAGAAAGAGACAGTATAAATTGATTGCCTTCGAGCTAGATCTTTAATGGAGGGTGACAATTGGGTTAAAGATTAGAATAAGATTTGATCGATATTTTATTTTATATTCTTATATCAGTTTTCATGTTATTTAAATGTTTGTAACTTTGTAAGTAGGCATTTTTTTTAATAATAAATGATTGAATATCGTAAATTTTTTTAACAAAATTGATTTTGTGAAATTGATTTTAAAGTAATTTGATTTATTTTTAGATTTTTTAATTATAAAATCAAATTAGGTGTTGAAAATTTTGGTGAAAAATATTAAGTGTTTGTTTGGATGATCGTTAATAAAATTGATTTTGTGAAATTAATTTTGATTAAAAATTATTTTAAAGTAATGTGATTTATTTTTATATTTTTTATTATAAAATCAAATTAGGTTAGAATTCAGTATAAAATTTTAAATCTAATGTAAAGTTTATTAAAATTATTTTAGTTAATAATCAATTATAAATTTATTATTTTAATTTTAAATTATTTTTAACATAATATTAATATGTAAAAATATCTGAAATTAATTATAAACTTAGAATTAATTCCTGAACGTGAACCAAGTAAGTCTTTTCAGCGATTGGAGTAAGGAAATCTTCTGGATTAATTATAGACCGGTCTTTCAATGGTTTATCAGAATATTGATCAAGAACAAGACTGAAGGAAGAATTTTACGCTCGATCCTGTCACAGTAAAGGTGAGTACAGTCAACACAAGTTTTTCACATCGAGCCATGTTATGAATGGATAAGAATGTGATTTTGTTTGTGGTGAAATGGATAAGAAATTAAGAATACGAATGGTGTGTGTATAAGCAGATAGAGGAATGTTAGCAATCTATCATTACTACATTATCTTTAACATATTTTTTATTCATTAAAATTTGTAAAAAAAAAAGTATAAAATTATGTGGGTTTAACTCTCATTTAATAAGCTTTACTCGAATTTTTCTATTTTTCAATAAATAATATAAATTTATTACAATTTTAAACTTTCACCCTGCTAATTATTATTTGCATTTATGAATTATTATTTTTATGTGTGAAACTGAGGGACCAAAGGCCCAAAAAGAAAGACATCTATACCATACTATAATTTCAGAACTGCAATTGTTTTTCATATGAAAAGTTATCTTTGATAGGAGTTATTAAGTGAAGAATCTCTATCATTAGATATACTATTATTTTTATTTACGAGTTTTTTCGAGGTTCGTTGTAAAGAACTCTCAACAATTTATTTTTTTGAAAAAAATATTATTTTTTTAATACCATTTGAGAGAGAAAAAATTATATTTTCTTATGTTTAAGTAAAATAAAAAAAATCAAATTGAATATTACTATTAGAAGAAAAAATGATACAAATTATTGTGTCCTATTAACACCATAAGACCCAAAAAAAAGTGATTCAAGAATTTAAGATGAATTCTTATATCAAAGATACTCTTACATACTTACAAAATGCATAATACAACTTGTCTATTAAGTACAATTGATCAAAATTAAAATGGAATACAAATACGATAATAATGTGAAAAACATTAAGGTTCAGATAATGTTTGTGTTAGGTATATGCATTTATTATAGTTTTTAAAATTTAAGTTTCAGTTATTACTTATTTTGTAAAAACTAGTCCACCATTATTATAAATAATTGTTATGAAAATTGGTCCATCATTGGTTCAGTTGAGACACTGGATTAATGAATCAAGGATCTAATCAATAGATTATATATATATATATATATAAATTTATATTGTATACCTAACATAATAATCAAATCATATTTTCATACTTTAAAATTAAATTTATTGTCATGATCAAACTATAAAATATTATATAGTCATTTATTGTTATAAATTACTACTATTTTATGGGGTTTTATCATCAAATTAATAAGAAAACTCTTATTTTCCAAGACTAAATACAAAAGTTATCAAATCATCATAAGTAACTATGTTGAAGATATATAAAACACATAAATATTGAAATATATTATGATCAATATGATGATAATTAGTTATTATATATTGTTATCAAGATAAAAAATATTATAGGAGTATATTATATGTTATTCAATAATTATCTATTAACAATTTAATATTAATATAGGAATTGGAAAAAGAAAACTCAACCTAGTCAAACCAAGGCAAATTGATTCGGTTACCGAGTTTGATTAAACTTGACTGAATCAATTCAAACCAAATCAGGTCAAATGCAATTTCAATCTTCTACCTTAATCGAATCATCCAAGACATTGGATTTCAATCAAATCGGACCAGGTCGATTTTTATACCTATGTTATAAACCCATTAACTATTGAAGTCAATTTCTTTATAATATAACTATTGTAGTGTAAATTATTTATAGGCATCTTAAAGCCAAGTGTTAATCTAAAATTAAAACATCATCTTTATCTCTAATATATGATTAGAATGAAAACAACATGATTTGACTTAACATTTTTTTTATCACTATTAACATTATTTATATAAGAGTATTCATCAATTTTACTGATAATTAATTTTTACTATAAGGTTTGACTGAATATCTTTAATAATTTTTTTTCTTGTTTGTGTTTTTTTGATTTACAAGACTTAATCTAAAATATTACTTAAAGAGATAAAGACTAAGTTGAGTTATGATAATTCAAAATCTTAATTAATTAAAAGATTATTTTTAAGTCATTTAAAAAATTAAACTTAAAATATTAATCCATATAAATATTATAATTAGAAAAATAATCATATTTACATTACGTCTAAATTCATCATGAAAAATAGTTTACTAAATTTGTAGACATCTTTTTAATTTTGGTTGTTTAAATGATTGCTATTTTCTTTTATAGTTGTGGATAAGTGGCTTAATTCTATCCATATAGAAAAATAATTGAATTTTATTATAAATATGCTAATAAATTAAAAAATTATATTAAAATATAATAATTAGTATGAATTATATCGATATAATTAAATATTTTCATGTTGGGTATATATATTTAGAGAGAGGGAGAGACTGAGAGAGAGTTGATGGGACGATGGGACCCAGCTGTAAGGTGTGGTGGGTTTTGGGACCCTACGTTTAATAGCAGACTGCATAATGTCAAAAAGAAGAAAAAAAAGGAAAAATGTCCGTCACTAATCATTTCAATTTTGATTATCTTTTTGGCAATGCTCTTCAACCCTTTTCTCATTGATGCGAACTGCCAAGGTCCACTCTCCTCATGATGATGGCTACTAAATTTAATTGATACAATTTTTGTAGTACTTATAAACCTAATATAGTTTTCATTGAGTAGGTATATCAGTTACCGTACATACTCCTACGATCTTTGATCAAGATTTCTCGACATTTAATTATTTGATTTAGAGATGCCATCTATCTTAGGAATAAAATTAATTTGTTTGGGAGCTTGGATTAAAAGATGTACTTTGCGAATGTGATTGTAAGAACGAACTTCATCTTTACGAATATTCATGACATTAAAGTCAGCTCTCAGCAATGAGCATTCTTTATGCGCTGACTTTGGGACTAAGCTTGGAGCTGAATATCATTTCACGATATTGAATTGAATTTTGTAGACATTTTTTTTTATATATGAACATGCTCCTTTATTTTTATCTCTCATTATTTATGATTTCTTGTCTTTTTTTAAACTTGTTCAGTATTCTAAAATATCTGTTCTTTTATGCTTATGCTCAATAAACCGAATCTCTTAAAAAAAGAAAAGGTCCTTATTTTTTTTAAAATCCATAATTTGAGTTTTTTTTATTTTTAATTAAGACATTTTTTCTCTTACTTTTTAAAAATATGTGATTTTAATATTCTTTTTCAATTTCAAAAAACATGTGATTTTAATCTTCCTTTTCAGTTTCAAACTTGATATGTATTTTTTAATTCTTTTTTTAATAAATCAAATTTGTTAGTAATTGAATAATTTTTTAAAAATATTTGTCATGTGTATAATAAATAGATACATGCTAGTTAACATTTATAAAATATATAAATTAACCTTTAAAATTGGTTATAATGATTAAAATTACAGATTTTTTAAAAATAAAGGATAAAATATATCAATTAAAAAAATAAAAGATTAAAATTATAAACTTTTTAAAAGTTAGAGACAAAATATTTTAATTAAAAAAATAAGAGAATTAAAATCACAGATTTAGAAAAATAGGAGGGAAAAAAAATACATTTTAACAAAAACAAAATACTGTCATTCGATGAACCTTAATTGCTATATTTGTATCTGTATCAACTATCTTTATTGTTTAAATAGACTTTTCATTAAATCACACTGTTATTTTTTAATAGAAAAAGGATTGTAGCCTGTAGGTGTTTTTTTTTTATGAGAATCGGCAATACAATTTAAAATATAAATACTTATAAATTATAATACATTGAAAATGTTGTTAGCATAAAAGAAAAAGAAAAAGAAGAAGAGAAGATCGAAGATCACATTTCGATAGTAGGCAGAAAAGTCCTCTAAGTTAAGTGATTATTTACAAAATTACTTATATTTATTTGACATAAAAAAAAGAGTAAGGATTCATACCTGTAACTTATGTCACATGTGATAGTACATGTCTTGCTAAGTTGCTCTGCTTAATCAACCCCTTCAAGTTATAAACTTATATAATGCATTGGACCTTAGTTTTTAGTGAACTAACACTCTCCCCCTCCCCACTATGAGATTTAATTTGATTTATTTTGGATTGGGTTGGTTCTCATATCCAAAACCACAACCCATCCAACATACATATATTAATTATTTTAATACTCTTTTGAATTTTCTCAATATTTTTATTATTGAGTAATGGTTTTATACTTATTTAATATTTTTAATATATTTAAAATTTTTGAATAAAATCTTAATGTCATGACAGATATTAATTAGTATCATAAAGACACTAAATGATGAATTAAAAGTAAAAAATTATATTAAATAAATATAATTATAATTTTCATCATAATTTCTGTAACATTTAAATTTAATTAATTTTCAATATAAAAATTCCATTATATTTTTTTAACAACTACCCTAAAGAGAATTGTCAAGTAGTTTTCTCTTATTTTAACTGTTGTTAACAATAATTTATTCAATAGTAACAAAAAGAAAGGGAAAGCACTTGAAAGTTTATTTTTTCCAAACTGGGAATCGGGCCAGGTTCGTCGTTTGAATAATTGGCCAACCTCAAAAAGCGAATCCTGTTCAGACTTGCACACAGAAATCTTATACATTATGATTGTAATAGTAAGAGTAATTATTATAACCATGTAAATCGCTAAATGTGGTTTACGTCTAAAGTTAGGACAAAAAGAGGTGAAAAAAGTAAAATAATGTCGAAACGCTGACGTGGTGGAGCGAGCTAGCTAGCGATCCTGAAATTCATTTGAAGCGTGTTGGATATGCTTTGCAATTGCATGCCTAATTCCACGTCAGAGGCTGGACTTTCCACTTGGTGGGTCCCACTCACAATATTTAATTCTTAATCAGGACTGTGGTGCAGTGCAGGCCAGTGAAGCTTAATTGTACGTATGCACAGAAAAAGACCAAAAACCCCTTCCTCTTCATCATCATCATCATCATGGCACCCTTTCAAATAGAGGAGTTCACCATGCCATTTTACGTTTTACTTATCCCATAAAATTATTTACATTCGGATTCGGATTATGTAATGATAATAATATATATTTTAATTCACTTTTTTTTTTAAGTTTAGTTAATATAAAGTTAAAATATATTTTTTATCTTTTCATTTTCTTAAATTTATGGTTTTAATCTTTTATTTTTAATTAAAATATTTTATCCCTCATTTTTAAAAATTTATCACTTTAATCATTTATTTTTTAATTTAAATATTTTTTCATCTACATATAAAAAATTAATAATTATAATTCTTATTATCAATTTCAAACATTGATATATATACTTTATAAATGACAATGAATACATATTTGTTTATTATTTATATGATAAATACATTTTATAAAAAATTATTTTATTATTAACAAGTTTAATTTATTAAAAAATAATTAAAAAAGTATATAATCAAATCTAAATTTAAAAAAGGAATCAAATTGTAAATTTTTAAAATGTGTGGAATAAATTGTCTAAATTAAAAAAAAAACTAAAATTATGAGACTTTATAAAGTAAAAAATAAAATATTTCAATTAAAAATATGGAAATAAAATCACGTATTTAGAAAAATAGGTAGATAAAATTTATATTTTAATCTTAATATAATGATAAAATATTATAATATTAAAATAACAAGAACTCTAACAGTAAGTAGTTGGTTCAAGTAATATTAAACTAGATTTTCTTAAATAAGTTTTCGATTTGAATCTTGAAAATAAAAAAAATAATTAAAATAAAATAATTTTATTAAAAATAATCAGTCGATTTTTTTAATAAAAATCTCATAATAAAATTGATAAATACTACATATCATTAACATAATTAAAAAAAATATATAACAAAAGCCCTTGCTTATACAGCCGGTGTAATGCGTAGAAATCTACATTTGGGGCTTCTCTAACCTTGTATGATATAAGTCAACTTCCACAATTATCAAGTTAGAGAGACTCGGATTGGAAGTGAGTCGGATTAAATGCTCTGAATCGACTTTGGATTTGTTCCCAACTTAACATGATTCTCCTAATTTTTTGGATCATTCAATAAAAGTTTTATTAAAGATAAATGAAAGGTACAAGTTGTACCTCGTTTAGGTATTAAAAGAAGAAAGGAGCAAGGTAAGCTAATATATTAACACCCCAAATAATGGGCATAAATATAATATTTTTTTCTGTTTCTATATATAAGACTTAATTATCTTATTTATTAAAATAAAAAAAGTAATTAATATAGGATAGGAATTGACAAGCATCTTAGTGTTATGAAAACCAAATGAGAGAGGTGTGAAAGCTACAGAAGCCAATCTGAAAATGAGCTAAATTATGCATGACTTTTGGAAAATTGCTGTTACGATGTGCAACTGTGTATGGCACGTTCAGGTCAGGTGGTTCTCCTTTCATTGTACAGGTAGTAGAATGATATACGTGGACGATGGAGGATAAAATTTCCCAAGCAAACACGAAAACGAGAAAAATAAAAAATATAAAGTTAAAACAAAATAATTGTTTTCAACTATACTTTTTATTTTATTTTATGCACTAAATAACTAACTTAGAGAAGAAGGATGTTGCATTTTTTCATTGTTTTTATCAGCATGCATATAATCTATTGCGACGTGTGAGAGAATGCATGTAAACCAAATAACTGCTTCTTCTTTTTTGACATAAACCAAATAACTACTTAAAAAAGTAATAATAGTTGTATATAACATGCAAAATGTGTTACTTATATATCTAAAACACATACATCATTGATATTGTTTAATAAAAAGAGAAATAGAAATGAAATGTAAAGACTTATTTATGTAAATCATATATTACAAAAAAATTACGCATAATTATGATTTATGGTGATTTAACTATCCCTCAGTTTTAGCATAAAGAGCCCTCTTTTTCCATGTTCAAAGAGCTTTTCTAAACACTAGGCAGTGAGAGCTTAAAAGTCATGTTGAGAAGAGACAATATATAATAAATAGTAATAATAAATAAATAAATAGTCCATAGGTTACTAACTGGACTACACGACAAGCACCGCTCGATGGTTTTGCTCCCGACAAAGGTCATGAACCCGGTTCTTCTAACACGTGGACGGTGGGATTCGCATTATTTATTTGCAACGGAAAACTTGGCGCCCACGTTATATCCTCATTCTATTTCTTTAAGAAAAATGTTAATAAAAGTAAAACATTTTTATTAAAAATATCATTAATACGTTAAATCCTAATTCTTTTATATATTTTTAATGCAATTTATAATAAAATATTATTAATTCCTTTTAACTAATAAAGTAAGGACATAGGTTAAAGTTTTATTTTTTTACAGTATTTAAAGAAGAAAAAAAACCTTCTGAACAGTTCAGTCTCCTTCGTAACTTAACCATGGTTAGCTTGCGCCGCTTTAGCCTGGTTAGTATATTTTCCAATACAATACTACATATGACATACATCATCCTCGTTTGAAATAATTTCTCTCTCTCTGTGCTCTCTAACTCGCTCCACCGCGCCGCCTACTAAGACCGTCGTACACACACAGGCCGAGAACGTTGAATCGCCGTTTCATTGGAAAGAGGAACGTCTTTCTTCTCTCAGTCTACAAAGTACAAACCAATCCATTCCCCCAAAACCGAAATCCCTAAAAACAATTAAAAAGAAACTCATAGAGGAGTTCAGTTCACGATAACAAGTTTCATTGAATAAACCATGACGGAACCTCAGAATCCTTCACCATTGACACATTCTTCAGCGTTAGAAATCGCACCTCAAACTCAACCACTGCCACCTCCCAAAAAGAAACGAAGCCTCCCTGGAATGCCAGGTATATTTATTTAATTTCATTTAAACATACTTTCAATTTATTTATTGTCCATAATTATATAATAAGTATATTCCAGTTGCTTTTAAGTTTTGTGTGTGATTTCATGAATATTCTTCATTGAATGAATGTTTGTAGTAATTATTTTGGATTTTACATTTGTTTGTTTTTTTTCAGATCCAGATGCTGAAGTGATTGCTTTGTCACCGAAGACGCTGTTGGCGACGAACCGTTTCGTGTGCGAGATCTGCAACAAAGGCTTCCAGCGCGACCAGAATCTACAGCTTCACCGGCGTGGCCACAACTTGCCGTGGAAGCTGCGGCAGCGAGTCAGCAAAGAACCGCGGAAGAAAGCTTACGTGTGTCCCGAACTTTCCTGCGTCCACCACAACCCCGCAAGGGCGCTCGGCGACCTCACCGGCATCAAGAAGCACTTCTGCAGAAAACACGGTGAGAAAAAGTGGCAATGCGAACGCTGCTCTAAGAAATACGCCGTACACTCCGATTGGAAGGCTCATATGAAAACTTGTGGCACCAGAGAGTACCGATGCGACTGCGGCACCTTGTTCTCTAGGTATCCAAATCAAAATGAAAATATTCATTACTTGTCTTTTTTATTTTTATTTACTTTTCAATGTAATGTCGCTAACAGTAATACCTGTATCTTTCTTAAAGGAGGGATAGTTTCATCACGCACAGGGCATTTTGCGATGTCTTAGCGCAAGAGAGCGCGAGGGCCCAGGACCAAGCCCAAGCCCAAACCCAAACCCAAGGTGGTAGCAGCAATAGCAACGTGGTTGTGTCTTGTTCGCCGCCTACGACTCCACTCACTCCCTCTGCGTCTGTGGTGTCTCCGACTTTGTCCATTCAGAGCTCAGGTAGTACCATTAATTATTTCGTTTCAAGCTGCGTGATTTTTTCAGATACGTTTTCGACTTTCGTCAACTTTTCATTAATTAGCAAGATAAGTACTATATAAATAATCGGTGTTATAATAGGTTATAAGCATGACGCAGGCATGATTTGAATTTGGAGGATGCGTTTTTTGTCTCGTACCGATGCAGCTTATATTTTTTTGTTTTCTTCTGCTTGTCTAAAAACTCGACAAGTCCAGCACTAGTTGGTAGTGCCAAATACCACTAAAGGGTCGGTAGGATGGATCGATCCGCTGTGGCCTGCACCCTGAAGAGGAGATAGGGAATAGACCTATCTACTAAGATTATTAAAACTGATTAATAATTACTTCTTTTTTTTTAAAGAATTGAGATGTAAAGTTTAAACATTAATTTATATTTGAAAAATTCTTATGATTTTTTTATTTGGATCACAGAATAAAATTATTTTGAAGTATAACAAATACAAGTATGTTCGTTTAAACTGATTTCTTTCAAAATTAATATTATTAACTTTAATTTCATATGAAAAAATTAATGCTACTCACGTTGATGATGCACAAAATATGCCAACAAGAAAAAGTTAAATCACTGTTCAACACTCAAATTCTTAGTAATCAGGCACTAAAGCTGTATTTATTCGTGTATATTTATATGTATAAGGCGTATACCTTTTTGTTCGTTAGGGCAGAGATGTTCTGAACGAGAAACTAGATTTGAAGTTGAATATGCGAATAACAAGAAAGACCTCTATTATTGCTTTCCTTTTGGCTCCATGCATATTCAATTTCAAGCTTTTTAACTCTCTATTTCAGGTTATAATATAATTGAATAATCATATGAAAAGCTTCCTTTTTTCTTTTTCTCTTTTCTAACTGTGTTTTTGATTGGTGTATGATCTGTTTCGCAACATCTTTTCCTCGTTTTATGACCTCGACTTTTTACCTTTGTTTACCTTTTTCGTCATTTGGCACTAGAAATTCCGGAAAACCCATCAGCGAAGGTGTCACCGACGTCTCCAAACGCAACGTGTTTCGTGACAAGCAGCAGCAGCACCCCTTCCAGTTCCACTAGTGTTTTTGCAAGTGTATTGGCACCGTCCACAACACCAACAACTCCTTCACAATCACCATCAAATTCAATTTCTTCATTCTCCAACCTCATGTCAAACTTGGCTCGTTCGGAAAACCCCAATGCCATAATGAGAGAACCCACATCCCTCTCCCTCTCCACACCACTCTATCACTCCAACAATGACCCTCTTCATTACACTGCATTACCCCAACCTGCACTATCTGCCACTGCACTACTCCAGAAGGCAGCTCAAATGGGTGCTTCAAACGCATCCCTTCTTCGTGGATTAGGCTTAGCAAGAACATCCTCCTCCTTCGGGAAAGACGAGGGTGTTAACATTAATGCAACCACAACGCTACAATGGAACGGCCAAGTGAAGCAAGAGAATCATCCAATGGTGGATAACCTTGGGCTTGGGCTTCCATGTGGGAGTGGGGGTGTGCCAGATGTGATGATGGGCCCTTCTACCCCATTTGTGGGCCAGCCTATGACCCGTGATCTTCTTGGTCTGGGCATCGGTGGCGGGGCAACTAGCAGGGGCGGTCTCTCTGCTTTACTCACCTCTTTTGGAGGAAACTTTGATTCACCGGGTGAGGGAGGAGTTCACCGGTAGAAAACTTGGTAATGCTTATTATGGGTTTGTTTTTCAGCTGCCTCCAGTGCTCTGCTCAAACGGAAAACGCAAACGCGCCCTTAATTAGTTGCATCTGCGCAACAAAGTGGTTCAGTACAGTCTTTTTGGCCACACCCGGAATTTTTGTGACGGGTAAATCAGTCAACTCTAAGATTGCTATGCAGAAAATGACAGGATAAAGTTACATGTAGAATGTGTTAGAATAATCTATCTTTTGAATATTTATTATGTATAAAATTAGAATGTCTTTTCACTTTTTCTTTTTCTGTAATTAGTGTGCTCATGCTGATCAAAATGTAGATATGGCCAGTTGGCCACTGCCGTTTTATTTTTTATGTTACTTTATTATCCATGTTGAATTTCACCGCAACTAAACCTAGAACATACTAGTATGTAGTGGGGAGCGTTTATTTAAATTGGAATACAAAATTAAATTATGGTTCTATTTTATATTTAGTTTGGATTTTTAAAATATAATAAAATAAGAAATCAAAATATTTTTACCAAAAACTTAATTAATTAAAAGGTCAAGAATGCTGATTTCATCTTTTAAGTTTAATTTATAATTTAATTTGTTTTTTTATTTACGTTAGTATAAAGTTTTTGTCCGAATTTTCGTTATCACTTCTGCATTCAACTTAACAGGTGTCATATGTGACGTTTTATTGAATTTTAAGCTTACTCAAATTAGTTAATTTTCTTTTTCTATTTTTTATTCTTGTTGTATCTTTGCACAACCTTGTGCATCATTATTTTTCTCTATTTTGGTTGAATTTTTCATTTGAACGTTCTCTTAGTCGAATTTCATTAATTTGATCAGTTGATTTTACTCCAATATTCATATAAAACATTTTATAATCATAAATTTGTTGAACCGTTAACCACCATGATGAACTTCTTGTTTTTCAAATCAACCTCCATGCTCAACCAAATCTCTAACTCATATTTCATCATTGCTAAACAGTCACGAACTGTAAAGTCCAGAAGTACCATGGAATCGTATCTCTTGAAATTTTAGCAACACGCACCTCTCAATTATGTCTGATTAACACAACTGTTGTGGTTGTTGGAATTTTTTAATATATATATATATATATATAAGTCAGAAATTTATATTTTTACATCTTAAAATAATTCAGAAATTTTCTAATTAACATCTACGATATGTTAAATTATTAAGAATTAAAGCGAATATTTTGATTAATAATTATTGATCACCTTATTAGCATGAAAGACTTGAAACAACCAAGGTTATGAATAAGTGAACAGATAGTTTTATAATTTTTTCTCAACCAAAGTCTCTTCCTTAATCAATGGGGCTTTCATTGGTGTATTGGAGAATATAAATAATTATGGGGCTTGGTATATTGGAAAACCACAATTATGATTCCTTATTTATTAGTATCACTACAGTTCTCATTATACCAAAGCGAGTCAATAAAAATAGAATTTAATAATTGTACGCTTATAATATAAAAAAGTTTTATACTATTATTAAATCACAATTCACTATTAATATAAATTTTAAGATAATTATTATAAAAATTAATTAACTTAATATATATATATATATAAAATAATTTATGATTAAATAAGAATCTAAAACTGTTTTACATTCATTATATAACTTTATTTATAAAAAAATCAATCTACGTATTAAGCTCATATCACATATTTTGGTAGTCTAACAAGTTTACTTAATTAGGTCACTTAAAATGTAACTAACTAAATATAAAATACTAATATAATTGTTATTAAAATATCAACCCATATTAAATTAGAAAATATTAATTTCCAACGGTTGACACCCAGCCTATAACTAACCTTAGATTGGAAGCAAAGAAAAAGAAGCACCGATGGAAAAGAAAGAAGAGAATGATAAAAGGAAAAGAAGAAGAAATAATCAAATTGTCATTTTAGTTTTGGATTCAATTAACGGCATTAAATGGTATATATGTTTCTTCAATAGGGAGACGAAATTCTATTATTAAAACGAATCAACGAAAATTTTAAGTTAAAGCAGTACAATGAATAAAAAAAATTAAAATTAAAATTAAAATGTAAATTAAACTTAAAAAACAAAAATAATTTTCTTTTCGTGAAAAAAATGAAAACACTTTCTGTTTGTCTATCACGCGTATGTTAAATAGTATTTTCTATTTTCGTGTTTTCAAATTATATCACTTTGTTTATTGGTTGTTGGTTCAATTATGTTACCCGAAAAGTTACGTCACTTCGTGTGTGTCACGGTTGCATCCATATATTTATTATAATATTTTTAATTTATTATCATTTTCTTAAAACACAAATAAAAATATTTTTATTATATGTTTTGAAACATGTGTTTAGAAATAGAAATAACATATATATTATTATTTTAATAATTAAATAACATTTATTTTAATATTTAAATATTACATATGTATAATTACATTAACTAGTTTTTTTTAAAAAATTTCTTAACATATATACTTAATCACGTTGACAAAACTCAATAAAATATTGACAAATTCTAAAACCAAGAATTAAATGATTTTGGTAAGTTTTGCCGTTTTAATAAGAGTCCAGGTGTTTTGTTATTTAGGACGATTTTATTCCAACAAAAACTTAGATAGTACCAACGCAAATCGAATCTATGCAAACTATGTTAATACTCTAATTATCAAGTTAATTAGATACAAATCCAAAATAAACAATCTTATTAAATTTATATGTTTGTTGGGTTAAGCAAAAATATTTCCAAACCACAAACATCTAACGAGTTTAGTTGAAGAATGACACTTAACCTAAATTATCGGTCTTTAATATTTATATAACTAAATTCACAAATTAAAGGTAACAAGTCAATCGATCTAAATAAAATAAAGTAAACAAAAAAAAAAGGGAATTGCAAGAGATTATGAATTAAATTAAACAACAACAACGAAAATTACACTCATTTCCTTTGAAATAAATTCAAATGACATTCACACTTCTAATTCTTAAACAAACATTCACCTTCATTTGTTTAATTTAGTGACAAAAATTCCATTATTTTGTTTAATTAAGTGACACTTTCTGCAAGATATAACATATATATGTTATTCTTTTAACGGGACACACTCGCACAACTTCTTTCACATTTTTGCATGCCATAAGAAGGTAAAAGTAGTTGTATACGTTACAGAGACAAAATCAAAAAACTATAATATTCCGCTTAAAAAAACTATATCATACGTTCCCGTATTTTATTTATTTTGTTATGTTATTAAGAAAACACTTGTTTTTCCTTTTCTTTTATAATATTTCTTTCATTCTTGGGTTATGATGGTCATGATATTTTGTTAATGAATTAATTTTTATTGGAAAATCTGGCTTGACCATGCTAAATTTATTTTTCTTTTATTTATCTTTTCATATGTGTTTCTTGTTATTTTTAGAAGAGAGATTGGTGTTGAGGCTATACATAGATCTAGAAAGATGTACCAAATTTTTAAAAGGTTATTCTTTAATGTTATTTTACGGGGAGGTGGATATTATATTTTTTATTTTTTATCATGATATTTTTCAATCGTTGGCAAGTTTAGTGATGTCTAAAGTGTAAAATGTTGTAGTATTGTGCTCACAAAACTAGGAATATCATATTGTTCTGCATCCTGGTTGCTCCATTTCTTCCCTGAATTTTATCAAAGTATAATGTACAAATATTCTACGGGTCGGGACAAAGTTCGTGTTTTACTTGTATTTAAATGAAACAGTATCTACTGGCTAAAGTAAATATGGGATGGAAGTTTAATGTTAAATATTATTAAGTTAAATTATAATAAAAATCTAACATTTCAAAGAACAGTTATTTAATATGAAATATATTTAGTTGTATAAATTATAATAGCATGTGCGATTAACATAAAAAATTAAAAGAATAAAAGACATTTAAAACTATAATAAATAATTTAGCGTTTTATATTTTTTTCAAGTGATGAAATATATTTTTGTCAAATTTCATATCAAATTATTTTATTTAGATAGTCCAAACAATAAAAACTAATTATATTATTTTATTCATTCTCCTTTCCTTAATTTTTACTTGATCAAAACATGGCTTAGAAGAAAAGTATAGAAATAATATACTGATTAAATATTGAAAATAACGTTTTTTTTTTAATGAAAAACCGTTATTAACACACTTCACCGTAGCTTTTAATTTCACAATAATGTTTTTGATAAACTTTTTATAGCATTTTAATTAATATTGAGAAAAAGAGAAAACTTGAAAACAAGTCTGAACTGAATAGATATAATATCTTGTTCGAATTTGCATTTGCATGGTTGGCATCATTAAATGCTTGGAAATGGATAGGGTGGCGGTGGTGGGAGTCAATTTTGCAGCGGGTCTGTTGGACCTGGCCGTGGCGGGTCCTGCTTCTGCATTTGTACGGACCAAAATAATGCAATGCAACTTTCAAACTTGTCTCCGACAATTTTGAAGATGAGACAAGTTCGAACGAATGAACAATGCAATTTTTTTACTAATTTGTCATAAAATGCGATGAGTTGAATTTTTCGACCCATTTTCATACCCAATCAACCTGTCATGAACCACATTATGCTGGGTCGGTAGCAAGATGAGTTAGCTTGTTAGACTACTTATATTTTATGATATAAGTTTAATTTTTCAAAAGCAAATCAACATGTCATATATGAACCACATAATGTTGTGTCGGTAGCAAGATGAGTTAACTCATTAGGTTTTTTCTTTTTACCGGCAAAAAAGTACTCAGAAAAACATATACAAGATCTTAGTACCTTTCCCACCTACACACATCATATGAACTAAAAGCTTTTTTTTTTTTGCTTTGATTTTTACACTTTTTTTTTTTGCTTTGATATGAACTAAAAGCTAGCCAACGGGCTTCCAGCATCCGAATATGTGCAACTAGCTGCAGCGCATATAAAAAGATGCTAGACCAACATGGCAAAAACACAAACCAAAAATCCATGGAATGGATCATATCAGATCGGGTTTGGAAAAATTATGAAACAAAGCCGATTAAGAAAATGGTTTTTAGGCCCATTCGAGATTTTCCAATTTTAGGTATCAATTTTACCTGATACAACCAGATCAATTGAGGCTGGATTATTGGGTTTATTGTTAAAATATAAAAAAATTATTTATCATGCCTTTTTTTTTTTAAAGAATTATCATTTCTAAAAAATAAAATTTCTCTATAAATCATATCTATTACCAACAATATTCAACACGATTCATAGAAAATTAAGTTCTTTAAACATGCATGTTGCCAGAATGTCAAGACTTCATTCTTGACTATAATCTATATGTATGTATGGAGAAAATTTTGTTAGAAGAGATTTTTTTTTTCTTTCATCAGGTTGAAACTTAAAATTTTATTTAAAAAATTGGAGCTCAGCTTTATTCAAACTAACGTAATGTTGGTGTATGACGTTAATATAATTCACACATGTTGATGTTCGTCTCTCCCCCACGGGAGAGGCTACGTACTCAATCATAGCAGTTAACCCAATTTAAGTCCAGTTTGAAGCACATGAAGCCTAATTTGACTAAAACGAACAAATGAAATAATAGGACTAGTTGTTTGAAGCCCTCTGCTCTGCTACAGCCAAAACAGTAACTACATAGCTATACTAACTGTCTCAAGATAAACTGTGTTTAGACCACCACGTTTTTGACGCAACAAATAAAGTCAAATTTATAAATTTTTTTAAATAGAAATTACAACTAATAGAGTTTTGTCTAAACGCACGTAACATGCAATTAGACGCATAAAGACCAGCAAACAAAAACCTTTATAGTTACTACTGTCTACTGCTGCTCATGATTCATGAATCAAATGCTTGATTCAGTTACTGTGGGACCGAGGGGACAAGCTTCATGATACTTCGTCGATTGTAGTTTGATACATCACCAGCTCTGAAGATGCGTAACGTGTATTCCTCGTATCTATGTATGTACCCTTTTGTCCTCCTGCAGCATATCGTGATTATGAATAGAAAACTAGAAAACTGAGATAATGTGAAGAAAAGAAAAGAAATACTTACCTAGCTTCTGTTCAGAACTTCATATTGGAACTATTAGTTAATTTAGAATTGGAATATATCCAATTGCACAAGGGTCAGAATCTGAGTGGTCAAGAGGAACAATATAATCTACTACAACCTGTATGATAAGTATGAATCAGAAACAGATGCAAAGAGATGAAAGGATCCGAGCCCAACAATGTTGTCTCCTTAAGACAATTTGTTCCCTCCAATTGATGCCAAAGGTTTATGAACAATTGTCTCCTAGGATAGAACGGATCAACGTCTGAAGATTGATGACACTTCAAATCAACAGCCCAAACGAACAAAGACAATGCTTGAGGAACCACAGAGTTATGTGATATGAAATGCACTAGTGTCTAAGCGAGACTATCAGAAAAAATTAACTATCAAAACTCTATCAGTTTTCTACTTTCTAGTTTTCTCCTTCCTTCCTTCCTATTTTCTGACTGTCTCTGTGTCTATTTATAGACAACAAACAACCCTGGTGAAGAGTTGTCAGTAAACCATCGCGACTCTTGGTGATGAACCATCATGACTCTTGGTGATGAACCATCGCGACTCTTGGCGATGAACTATCTTAACCGTTGGTTATCAGAGCAGTTGGGAGTAGTTACTATTTTGAATTGTTAACCGCCTCTTATTCATAGCTCATAGAGTTTAAACAAAAACTCCAACACTTCATACAGCTACTCTGAGTTCTTAAAATTTCCTGTGTTTTGAAATTTGTTTCTTTTTCTTTTTTTTTTACATGGAAATTGTTTCTATTCTAAAAGCCAAACTAGGCAATGCTAAAACATGTTTTAGAAAGCGCCAAATCGAAGCAGAACAAGCAGCAAGTCCCTGCTATACAATTATACTACTAGAAAATAGACTTTTAACATTAGTTTTTTTGGACTTTTAACATCAGTTTTTATCCGATATTGAAATCAATGATGTTAAAAGTATCAACTTTAACATCAGTTTTTAAAAACGAATGTTATTTTTTGTAAATCAACATCACTTTTTAGAAAAAAAAATTAATGTTGTTTTGAATCAAACAACATCAATTTTTTTAAAAAATAATGACAATTTTGTAAATCAACATCACTTTTAGAGAAAACTTATGTTGTTCATTAAACAACATCGATTTTTACAAAAAAAATAGTGTTGTTGTGCCTTAAACAACATCAGTTTTTAGAAAAAACTTATGTTATTTTTGTAAATCAATATCGGTTTTTAGAAAAAAATTGATGTTATTATGCATTAAACAACATCAGTTTTTAAAAAAATTAATGTTGATTTTTGTAGTTTTCTTTAATCTATTGGCTATTTTTTTAATATTACTTAAACCTGCAAATCAAAAAATAGACCAATTTAGGCATATAGTTTCACAATACAATAAAAAGTTACTTTGAATTATAATAGTCAAAGAAAACAATAATGTCAATACACTATAAGAGATTGTAATTAAACTATTTATAAATTGTTTAAAAATCCCTTAACCACCTAATGCTTCATTTCTAACTCTAAGATAAAATCTTGCCCACTAAATCCTAATTGCCTTCAATCTCACCAATTCCAATGGTCTTAATTCAGTAAAAAATATAATAAAACATAACTTAACAAGTATAAATAAAAATAAGTATAACAAATAAAATTAGTTTTGAAGTAAACAAATTACCATGTCCCAGTTGTCCCTGAAGCCTCCTTGTATTGTCGTTGACATTCAACGCATGACATAATAGCCACAATCAGTTCTTCCTTTTTGCTTATTACATTAAATTGAATAACATATTCAAAGTTAAACGAAAATTAGTGTAAATAGTCATAAAAGTAATTTTGAAAACATCAACCATTATTTAAATGACTTACTTTAACTGCAGTCCATTTAGGAGTTGCCTTAGATTTAGTTCCTTAAGTATCGTTGAACCCCTTGAAAGCACTGGTTAAGAAAAACATACATGCATATTATAAAATTAATGTATTAATGTCTTTCCAATAATAAAATAAATGTCTTAGAAATTACAACTTACCTGTTAATAATTCATTTGAAGTAGTTATCTAGCTTATTGTGCAAGGAACAAAAATCACATGACAACATTGTCCTTAGGACATATAACAACCAGTTGTCAATGTGCACTACATTAGAGAACATTAAGTTATTATACTGCATTATTTATTTAATTTGATTTGTATAATTCTACTTACCCATTCAAGTACGCTGCTAGGTATACATGTTACTGTGAAGTCTGCATCCATTTCTTAATATAGACTTCATATTCAAATTGCGATTGGCCAAATCTCTGTATAGACTATGGCTCAAGGAATCCATACACATATACATTATCCGATTGCAGACTTAAGTCATTCATATGCCTATTATTTTAAAATAAAGTGAATTATGCATTAATTTGAACACAATCAACAATGTAATGGACTGTAATGTAAAGTTACTTACAAAATCCACATTTGTAACAAAGAGATGTTCAGACATTGACCACCGTGTATTATTTCAAAAATATCTTCATATTTTATGTACAAGGGGATATCGTTATTATACACCACAAACACAGTGGTATCTCATGGCACCTGCATAGGCATAAGGAATAGCTGAGATCATCAATGCGATCTTATATGGAGGATCCTCGTCAAGTTCCGATTTATGTACAGGCTTTGTTAGTCCCTCAGCTCTCTTTTTATCCTACACAGTTAATAAGCATAAATCAATGACAATACACACTTTATATGTAACAAATCTATTTTGAATGATAATAAACATAACAAAAAAGAAATACCTTTCTCAAAATAGTCTATACAAGATGTGTCAGCCAAGCAAAAAAGATGTTAAAGGCCTGACCCACTAATTGAATATCTTCAGTGAGTACAGGAACGTAAGCATCAACATCTCTACCGTGTCACAATTAAAAAAAATATTTTTTTCGAACTCAGACACCTCTTAGACATAGTTTGAAATCATTTAAAATATCGTAAAGCTTAACAACTTTGTTTTGATTGGCTACACAATCTTTTATATATATTTTTAATTGAAAAATTGAACTGTCGAACAATGCGAGCATTCTGTAATAGGACAAAGCACATATCCAAATGATGGAGCATAAAAGAACAAAGCAAGAAAAAGAACGCATAGTTTAAAAATATAGCTAAAAAATGTTGGAATTATTTACGATTCTGAACTTTTACAATAACTTTTACGATTACGGACCTAAAAATATAGCTAAAAGCTAAAAGCAAATGTGGCTTAAGTAGCGCAGAGAGAAAAGAAAAGTGAGAGAGAACGGACCTAGACAGCAATGGCGGGAGACGATGGCATTCGCGACGGAGACTGTGGCGGAAGCGAGAGCGTCGTTCATGTGCGGCGGACTTCAAAGGCTTTCTTATGCCAAGTGCTGGTTGAGAAGTGTGTCGTGCCTTTCCTAGTAATATTTTTTTACAACTGTTAATTTATATGTAATTATTTTATATGTAAAGAACGGACTTCAAATATTTGATTGCGAAAGAGTCAAGACTTCAAATATTTTTTTTATATGTAATTTTCAAAGTTTAAGATAATATTAATTTAGTTTTAAAACACATCCTTACTTCTCACCGTACACTTTTATTTAATTTAACATTAATAATGAAAATAAAAGTAAATAATATGCATTTATTGTAAAATATAAATGAAAAAAAGGTAAAATATAAACTTTATATCTATTATATGAGAAACAAAAAACAATTGTATTTCTTAGTTCATTGGAAAAAAACTTAAAAATGAATGGAACTAGTATTTATATACTTGTTTTTATTAAACTATTTATGTAATTTTAATACTTTTAGAGCAATAAGCATATTCGAGGGGAATGGATGATGAGTAGAACCCACTGCATCTTTATTACTTTTTCTCTTGTTTTTCTATTTTTTAATTATTTAATTAGTTAATTTAACGTTGTTTTTTAATATAAAAAAACACAAGTTTAAGAACTTAATTGAAAACAATTGAAAGAACTAATTAAAAATTGTTAAATAATTTACAAACCTATGAAATAATTTAATCATATTTTTATTCTCTATAAAAATTTAATATAATTTTTAGGCATTTAATTAATTTTATTTTTTATTTTAATAAAAATATGTTTTTAGCTTTAATGAGAAACTAAAACTATATTATTATACAAATGTATAAATACAAAATATATTGATTTTTAAAAAAACTAAAATTAAAATTCCAAATATTTTAAAGAATAAAAAAGTATTTTATGGGAAAATATATGTTATGTAGTAATAGTGTAAAATACTTTGATATTTTTATTTAATCACAAATTATTATATATAGTAAATTTGTTAATTTTTCGATAATTATCTTAAAAATCGTATCAATAATAATTTTTAATTTCAAACTTTTTATATTAATAATTTATGGTCATTAAATTATTTTTTAAAT
>PYAF01001671.1:2037154-2083485 GCA_007407185.1 Glycine tomentella | reverse complement strand
ATTTTTAGAAAACTGATGTTAACAAAATAATGTTAACATCAAATTTTTAAAAAATTGATGTTAATTTGGATATGCTAATATCGATTTTTTAAAAATTGATTTAATGAAATAATATTAATATTGATTTTTAAAAAATTGATGTTAAAGAAGTAATGTTAACATCAATTTTTTTAAAAATTGATGTTATGTAGGTATATTAATATTGATTTTTAAAAAATTAATGTTAACAAAGTAATGTTAACATCAATTTTTTAAAAATTCGATGTTAACTTAATCATTTTAATTACAAATATGTTACAGTATTTTTTTAAGATCAGTTTAAAAAAAAATTGATGTTAATTATGCCATATTATATTCCCATTTTGTAGTAGCGCTGCAACTTTAATTATTACATTTCCTTTTTTCGATCGCTTATCGCCTCATTTTCCTGCTCAACGACGAACCTAATGCAACCGGACAAACATCCAAAATACGAAGGGGACCATTTACAACGTGTAAGCATCTTCCAGTAGTATATGGCTAGTAATATTGCAGTATGAGTTTAATTTCACATAATATAATTATAGAGATTTTTATATTAATTAATTATTATTTAAACGTAATTTTTAAAATAATTATTAAAAAGTTAGCATTATTAATACTTTTACATTATAAATGTATTTAAATTAAATTCATTATTTTTATCTTTTTATTTTATTAATTTTTTCATTGGTTGTATTTATATATCAAAGTATTATCTAAAATGGGATGAGATAACAAAAGTTTTATCAGTTTAATTATATAAAGCCATATATTTCTTCATCAAATATCTAAATTTTTTTTCCTATCACATTATATTATTACGCATATTTCCCCCTCTTATTTAGACGTTAAGTATTGATAAGTAATTTTTCCATCAATGATAATTTTCAGTTGTATTGTTTCTGTTATAAATATTATATGTTAATTCTCTTAAAAGAGACATCAAATCAACCTTCCAATTTAAGTTTTAGGAGTGATGTTTTGGTTTTGATCGATAAGAAAAAGACAAGAGTAGAGACAAATGGGAGGTTTGCATGTCTTTGGCAGTTGTCATCATAGTTTAGTTAGTACCACACAAAATTATGGCAAATCCAGCCATGTTTAATTTATTTAAATGTTAGTAAATAAATTGATATGGCAAGTAAACATTATAGTATGAGTTTAATTTTCAACATAATATAAGTATAAATATTTTTGTATTTTTTTTTGAAAGGGTAACTATTTGTATCGTTAATTAGTTAACAATTATTTTAAATATGATTTTATATATTTAAATTAAATTCATATTGCATATAATCACTTTATCTTTATTTATTTTCATTTTTTGTATTTATATATTAAAAATATAATCTAAAATTGGAGGAGATAACAAAATTTTTCTCAATTTAATTATGTAAAATAATTATTTTAATTAAAACTTATTTCGTATTTTTTTCCAATTTAATTATATAAGTACACTTCATCAAATACGTAATATGTTTAAATTTTTTTTCTATCACGTCATATACTCATATTATCTGTCATGCACACATTTTTTTTTCCCTCTTAAAGTATGATTTAGATGTAAGCATTCATGAATAATTATTCCACTAAAAACATTAAATTGGTTGGAATTTTGGGTTAGGCAAACATGCAAATATAGGAGAAAAAGACAAAAGTAGAGAGCAACACATGATAGTTTAGAAAGCATATTTAATTAGTATCAGGAAAAATAATGAGAAATCAAAAACATGGAGTGGAGCGCGTGGGTTATCGCCATCAGCACTTTAGATTTATCCGTTTGAAATTGTCGCAGCCAATCCACATTCACTCATAATTTGTGGCTTCGCAAAATCGTAATTAGATTTCCCTCCATCTACACAACACAATATTATCCTCTTCCTCTGCAACTCACTTCCTCTGAAAAATTCTCCTTCTTCTTCACAATTCTCTGTTCTTCACTTCAATATACAGTTAGTTACCTTTCCCGCCAGATTTGAATTGTGAATGGAGCGATTTTATTCTTCTCAACGAGAGACCGTTCTTTTAGGGTATAATAATGACAATAATAATTCTCTGATTCAGAGGTCGTCGTCGAGCAATTCGAACTTGGAGGTTGATTTCACCGACGTGTTTGGGGGACCGCCGCGGCGGTCTTCGGTGAACGAAGCGCGGCAGAGTGTGGGTGAATTGAGTGAAGAGGAAGGGGAAAGAGGTTGGTGCAGGTGGCCGCCTGAGCGGGAAAAACCGGTGTTTGGGGAGGATAGTGGAAACCGGAGGCGGTATTCCACAAACAAGAACAGTGATTTCTTCGATGACATATTCGGAGGAGAGGAATCAGGAAGCGTGTGTTCCACGCCAAAGAAGCGCGTTGGGGACGCTTTCTCGTTGTCTCGAGTATCCAGCCCTCTGCCTCTGCCTCCTGCGGCTGATCCCGTTGTTGGCTCTCTCCCTGCAACCTTCAGGTTTTCTTCCTACCCACCTAACTAATTAGCATTAGGGTCAGTTTGCTTCAATTTTAAAAAACAAAAAATAAATGTTCTACAATAAAACATGCAATTCTTTTCATTTTTAATATATACACACATTAAACTCTACTTTTTCAGATATCAAAATGCTTTTTATTGTTTTATTAAAATTAGTATCTGTGCCGGCAATTTTATACAACTTTTTAAATGTTGTTGAAATCATTAAAGACTCGAGTTTTTATAAAATTAATTTATTTTATAAAATTGGTTTCGCTTAAAATTTATTTTAAAGTTATTTATATTTACATGTTTTATTTTACAAGTTAATAGTAAAGTTTAGTATAATATTAGTTAGATTAAAAGTTATATCAATTATTTAAGAAATGTTATATTTTTTAAAATATATTCATTACATATGCATTTAAGTTTTTGTTATTTGGTTTACTTAAGAAGTAGTCGAGTCCACACCTGTGCTAAGAAAAGTCATTGTGTGAATGTCTTTTGTAATAAGCAAATATCCTTCTTAAACTATGATATACAAAATTATTCTAAGAGTATGTTTGGATTACAAAGAAAAGAAAGATGAAAGAAAGTTTAGATTAATAAAATGATAATGAAGTGTAATAAAAATTAAAATGAAACATATTTCATTCTATCATATTATATTTAGTTAAAATCCAATTGTTCAGAGTTGGAATTTTGATTGGTTATTGGGTATAAAATAAATTATATTGGAAGAAAATTATCTATCATGTATGTGTTCACTGTAAGATACAAAGATAATCATTATTTTCGACGAGATTTACTTCATACCAATACTTTTGATTAACAAAAAACATTATTTTGGATTAATTAAATTTTTAGTCTCTTAACTTCTTTATATTCTATCCCTCAAAATTTATTTGACAACTTTAGTCCTTTATTAATTTTTGGTAAATATTTTTATTACCTCAAATTTTTTTTTGCTTAGTTTTAGTCTTTGATGCATGTTTTTTTGTTCAAAATTAGTTAAAAATATAAAATAAGGGACTAAAAATAGATAAAACAATGACTAATTTTAATCAATGACTAAAAATAAGCAATTTTTTTTTTTGAGAAACTAAAAATGCTGATGAAAAATCAATGAAGTACTAAAATTTGTTCATTTTTTTTAAAGAACTAAAAATTAAAATCTGAAAAAATTTGAGAAAAAACTTAATTATTATAACCCACCGAATTTTGTTTATCCATAAGTCTCTTTAATGATAGAAGAGATAAACAGATTAGCGGTTAAAATTATCAAAAGTAATTAGAAGTCTCATTGGAATGTGAAGGGATTTAAATATAACTTTCAAAAGAATTACCCAAATCAAAAGAATAAAAAAATTAAATTAGATAACATAATACAGTATAAATAAAAATGAGAAAAAAGTGTGCAAGAGAGAAGCTTTTCATGAGAATCTGACACCCCAAGGAACTTTCTACAAATTAACTCACACACGTGTGTAGATATATTATATTATATCATATCTACTAGATAGATATAGACATTTCATATACGCATCTACATATGGACATCCACGAATTGGGTCTGATATAAACATCATTGAAAGTAAGAACCTACATCAGAAATAAAATGCGCACAATTGAAAAGTCTAAATATAAACATTAACACCAATGAGAAAGTTGATAAATTACTTGTTCTGTCCAAATAAATAAATAAATACGTTACTTGTTTGATGAACTAATCGAATTATTACAATTGAAAAGTTTAAATATAAACTTTAGCGTACCAATGGGAAAGTTGATAAATATGTTCCTTGTCTGATGAATTAATCAAATTATTTCAAACTCAAACATGATTGGAACATTAAATTGTTTACTATACGATTGACTTTTTAGTTACACAACATATTATGGTTCCTTTTTCCTTACTAATAATCACTTCTTATCCTATACTCTCCTTTTATAACTTCCCAGTAAGATAGGAAATTCACGATTTAGTTGCCCGGAATTTCAAAGCAATTCATTAATGATTTGTTCATCTTCAATTTGTCATTGATTCTTACTCCTACCACTTTCAATTGACCAGCCTTCCTGCCAAATTGACAAATGGAGTGGACCTTCCAACATTTGGTTCCCCCACTAGGAGTAGGAACCTCATCAACATCAACGATGGTATTGTTGCTTCAAATGGATTAAAACCTTACCGACAAAGTCTTCTATCACAGGAGTTTTCAAACTCCAGCACATCTGATAAAGCAGAAAAAGGAAGCATTATGAAACAAAACATATCTATTAGTGAAGCTTCGCCTGGTGCTAGTAATGGCCAGTTTCATTTCTCAATTTACAAATGGGCAAGTAAAGGGGTGCCAATGGTGATGCCTCTTAGGATAGAGAGAAACTCAAGGAACAAAGATAAGGCTAAACTTGAGAGATGCTCGAGTGATAAGGAATGGATAGTCAGTGAAATTACCACTCAAAATCCTATAGAATACAATGGTTCCCCTTTGATGAATAACAGAAAACAAGATATGTCAACTACTTCCATTGCCACTGAAAATGGATCAGATTCAAATCAGATTGTAGAACAAATAGTTTCTGCCAAAACTCAATCAGATACATCAAATAGTCCTCAAACTATTACTAAAGATGTTCCTACTAGTTCTATCTCGCATGACGCTAGAGAAGTAGAATCAAATACTCGTTCTACAAGTGAGATAGGCTTCTCTGGAAAAACTGAGGCAGCAAAGGAAACTCAGAAGCGTGAGCCCAAACCATTACAATTTCTGTTCAAAGAAACTGATAAGAAACAAGGTGAGGCCATCTTCAGCATTTCATTCTCTCTCTCTCTCTCTCTCCCTCCCTCCCTCCATCTCTCTAAATTATATATATGTATGTTTACACATATATTACTACCTTACCGGTTACCAGCCTGTGATACTGTCCTTCATTTCATATGTCAGACAATGATGAGATGATTACAAGGGAGAGAGAAGAAAACAGGATGAAAAGCTCAAAAAAGTTGTCTGATGTTTTTGATGTTACCGTGAATCCAATTAAGCAAGAAGAAAAGACAGTTCCCTTGAGGGATGTGGGACGTAGGAAAGCCATTTCCCAGGGTTCGGTAAGCTTAGGTGAGAATATGGGGAAAGGCCTAGTGAAAGGAAAGGTCAAGGAATTCGCTCGAATTTTCAACCAAGAAGCTGTAACAAAACCCAAAGTTGACTCCAAATCTCGAGCTCAGGGTTCTACACACAAGAAGAGAGATGCTTTAAGGACAAAGAATGGAGTAAGTGTGGTCACAGCTTAAGAAGATGACTACAAGAGAAAATTCATTTTGTTAAAAGGACATGGATAGTTTGAATATGCTTTAGTGATAAATCTCATGTACAATTCTAGTTTCACAACAGTAAAGGTGTTTAAGATTTTTTTCAATTCTCCCAGGTGGAAGGTGGTCCAGAACAATCCAAGAAGTATAACTCTGCCACAGAGACCACAAACATCTCTGCTAATATTTTGTCTCATCAAGATGATATATCAGAACCAGGTACTTCTTAGGTATCCAAATCCCAATATTCCTTCAGTTGAGAATTGACTTAATTGGGAAATAGTCGAATTATGAATATGATGCTCTTCTTTATTCATAGCATGGTGACAACAATATGTCACACTTACTGAGATTATGTATGTGGCCTACATCTAACTAGAGGAAAATATAATTACATGGCAAGCAGTATGCAGCAATTTTTATTTAAAATTCTTATGTAGTCATTTATTATTTCCTTAATATTTTCTCTCTCTTAATTATCTCTTAAATCAGTCCTCGAGAAAGTTTTCTTTACTGTATGGTCTACATCCAAGATGTGGATGGATTTCATTTTGATATGCTGCAAGGAAAACTGTTCATACTTTATACAATCGATGAATAATTATGGTGCCAATTATTTAAAAAAGCTATTAGAATCTATTTTCAATGCAAGTGATAAAACTTAATTATTATACAAATGTGGCACTTGCTTATTTATTGATAGTGTCAAAAACAAATTTACAGTTACCAATCTTTGGTCAACTTTTAAACTCTGTAGATATGATTTGGCTGAGCATTGATGATTAAATTATGTGATGGAACTACTTTATTTTGTTGGCAGAAATTCCTGATATATCATTTACTGTTATTGGAGATAAAGAAGAGTCCTTCCATGGGAGTTTCATGGTATTCCATTACTAAGTTAAATAAGTTCCTTTCGTAAGTATTAACTTTTTGCCTTTTTGTGCCTTATGTTGATAAGCTCCTATATTGGGTTTTGCAGATACAAGTATTAGCCCAAGATGAAGATGAGGTCTTACAAAACCAAGAAAATCAAGAAATCCAAGTAATTTGTTACTTACCTAGATTTGTTTGTTTCAAGGTTATAGAAGAACAACAAATATTGAGTATATATATCTCTGTATACAATGTAGACGATTGACAACAAGATAAAACAATGGTCTAAAGGGAAGGAAGGAAACATACGCTCCCTGCTATCGACATTACAATATGTAAGAAAAAATAAAATTGTCCTTTACGCCTTGCTATTCTTATCCCACTTTTATTGAAAATTTGATTTCTTCTTCTTGTTTGTGAAATAAAATAAAACATTTTATTTTGACTTGAAATCATAGCTAGAGGTTAGTGCTTTTAAAGTTCATTGATGGGACTAGAGAGTCTAACTATCCCCCCATTTGGATGGTATACTCTAAGAGGGGACATAGGATGTAAAAATCTGATCATGGGACAATTATTTAGGATGCTTATGTATTTAATTGTGAAGAATGGTCATGTAATAATTATGTATTTAATTTTGTAGGATAGTTATTTACTTATTTAGCACTTAATGAGTCTAATTATGCAGGATAGTTCTGTAGCAGTTATGTATTCCTAGTATGTGATCGAAGTAGGGATTATGTGTGTATTAGGCAGCTCGGACAAAGTGCATTCTCTTTGAGAGTTTCTCAACTCTGGGATAACATTCCTGCTCTAGTTTCCGTAAACTGTGTTTAATCATATTAAACATCAATTTTAGTTGGTAATTCAGCATCCATGGTTCCATGCTAATTACTAACTCTTATTAAAATGACATTCATCATGCATAAAGGTACTTTGGCCGGAGTGTGGATGGAAGCCTCTGCCTCTTGTTGATATAATCGAAGGGAACGCAGTGAAAAGATCTTATCAAAGAGCTTTACTCTGTCTGCATCCAGATAAGTTGCTGCAAAAGGGTGCTTCTTCAGAACAAAAATATATTGCAGAAAAAGTTTTTGATATTTTACAGGTAACATCTTTGTGGTAATTGATTAGCATTACAAAATTCTCTCTTTCAGGACCCATGTCTGCATTCCTTAAAATTGGTCACACACATTCCATTGCATCATGTTCTTCAATTTTGAACTTGAGACAGGCAGACATTTTTGGAATTTTTTGAAGCAGGAACAATGACATTTGTGGTGAATTTTGTGAAGCCATTCTAACCGGTGACCAGCCGAAAAAGTTTTACCAGTTTTTGTTACTGGTTTAGCCAGATTTTTTACTAGTTTTTGGTCCAATTTTAAAATCCTTGACAAAGGCCATAAAAAAATCAATAAACAATGCATTTGTATTTGAATTTTGATTTTATTGCTTCTGAGAATTTTATAACTAAGCCATTGCTTTACCCTATGCTAACAAATCTCATAGCCACCTCCATCTACACCTATTTAAGCAAAACACCTGTCCTCCCATCCTCTCTAAGACTCTAGCTAACCAACCAACTAATTGTTCTAACAAATTAGGATGCAATTGATTTGGATCATTCTAAGTTACTTCGTACCAAATGGCCGCTGTTGCATTCAATTCTAGAGTCATGCATAAGAAACCAGCTTAGCTACTGAAAATCTAGATTTATGTTCTGTTTCCGGCCTTCTTCTTCCTTAGCCTGCAACCCGAATTAAAGAGCTTATTTTGAAGTGCAGAGATAAAAGCTGCTAACTAAAATGCTTTCTATTCCATTTCTAACCATCAAATCGTATTATGTCCTCAAAATGAGGCACACACATACACGTAACTCAGAAGTTAATCATGTTCATGTTGTCCTCACCCAGTACGATTTTATTTCATATCTTCATATGTGCTCAAAACTAGTGGAAACAACTCATCAAGGTCAAATACTAGCTAACCAATTAACCATATTCAAGAGGCAAGCACACTTTTACAAAACACAAAATTATGCTGAATTATTAAGATGGTTGTGCACTGCAGAAGCCTTACTCATGCTAACGATTATTTACTGATCATATGCACACTGCAGTCAATTCTTTGGAAGCTATTTAAATGTAGGAAATGATTAACAAGCCTTATCATCTTTGTTTTACAAAAATCGAATAACTATGTCCATATTTTACAATGCAGGAGGCATGGACTCAATTCAATTTGCTCGGTGCACTCTAATTTTGTCAATAATACCATTATTGAGTAGCTGGCTGATATTCTTTTTTTAAAAAAAAAAAAAAACTTGTGGGAAGCTGCCCTCCATAGACTTTCAATAAGGTGATAGATCTTGTTCTTATCAGAAGTGCAAGTGTTACTTCATGTAGTTGTCGCTAATTTCATTGTAATTGTAATGTAAATATGTAATATAAGTGGTTGGGTCCGCAACTATTTAATTTTCTTGTCTGGTATACGCCAGTTTTTTTTTACCTCAACACGATAGAAAATTTTTTCTTACCTCTCTCTATATATAGATATATAAACAAAAGCTACAGAAAATTTATAAAAAAACCACTTTTATGTTTCATAGAGAATTCTTCTCAACATTAATTTCCCTAATTCTGCTGCAAGTAGCTGCTTTGATACTTTTTGTCTTCTCTTCAAGTTTAGGCCAATCTTAGATGGACACGTCTATTATGTGATGGCCATTACCTGTACTGTATCCTCAGTTCATGGTTAAGAATCTGCATTATTTTGTTAGAAGGATTGTTTATGACATTGAAACATGTCATTATTTAATCAATAAGAATAGGCGATTTATTATTTCAGATAATATTTATCGTGCGCATTAGGAATATTGTTTATGACGATGAGCCATACGCGTGGCGTTTTCTATCTTGGTAAACAAATGTTGAAACAATAATTATTAAAAAATCGTGCTTAATTTACATATATAATTTTGGTACCATTAAACGAATTGCTAAAGTGATATACTATTTAATAAGGTATTGTATCAAGTATCTTTTTATGAGCTTTAAGAATCAATCAAGTCTTCAATTACAAGTAGTAGTCAGACTTCACTCTTACATAAAGTAGGTTTTATAAGAAGTTCTCTGTAATAAACACTTCAGCACATACATGTTATAAGTTCATTAAAAATAGATGTTCTGTCTTACATGTTATAACTACTTTTAAACGTTTGAAATTTATCTATTGTTAAGTACCTGCATTCACTCTAGTAAAGTGTTTTCCCCATGGAACTCAAGACTTGATGTTACTCAAGTGAGTTAGGTTTTCATCATTGGTGATCAATTTAATATGGGCTTGAGTCTTATCCCTAATGATGTCTTACACGCTATGTCCCTTGTCAATCATTTTGTCAGAGAATTTGCAATATTTCTTTGTTTTAGGAAGACTAGGGATATTACTCCATTTATAATTAGATCCTTCATATAGCTATTTCTAAGTCCAGTACTTGAACTTAATATTAAGATCGAAATAGGAGTATAAAGCAAAAAATAAAAGTATCAAAAACTTCACACACAATACAAATTGAACATCTCTCACACCAAAAACAACAAATCAACAACGATCCAAACCTAATTTACCTTTCACCATTACATACACCTTTTCTTGAACGTATAATCTTTAGTATCGTCTTATTTACCATAGTCTTCTTGGTGATTGTCCCAATTATTTAAGAGATATATTATCTTTAACTCAGTGTTTTAGACTCCTTTTAAGGTCGTTCCATGAGGGGAAAACTTTGTTCATAATTAAAGATACAATCATATGCTTTCATGGAAAGACATTAAAAGGAATCTAAAACACTGAGTTGAAGATAAGATATCTCTTGAATAATTAGGACAATCACCAAGAAGACTATTGTAAATAAAACGATATTAAAGATTACACGTTCAAGAAAAGGTGCATGTAATGGTGGAAAATAAATTAGGTTTAGGTCGTTGTTGATTTGTTGCCTTTGATGAGAGATGTTCATAATTAATTAAAGATACAATCATATACTTTCATATAAATGCATATTATGTTTATTTGTAGATATTAAGAATATATTCATTTTCACATATTTATTTCATGAAAGTTCTCTATTAACAATCATCTTATAATTATAGAAACAATTAATAAGAAATTTCTTACATGTCTTCCATTCACTTAATTTTAAAAGTACCATTTTATTTGCTCCAATAATATTTTCAAGTTACTTAACTTTAAGAATTAACAAAAACAACTGCATTAAAATTGCTCTAATACAAAATTGCAGCTTTGTCCGGATTAAATTCATTGCTGTTACAGAATTGCCCTCTGGATGTCAGCGTCCATTGTTAGATGGTTCGATATTCTCCCTTTTAAGGAGTGTTACTGTTCGACTCGTTCTACCTAATGCAACAAACATTGAATAATAACAAGAATCGGAAATCATATTTTGTAACACCCTATATTGAAGTGGATCCTATTGATCCTACAAATTGACCAAAAATATAGATACATTGAGCCTCTGCTCAGAAATCCGTTGATGCTCTAGAGGCAGTTATCAGATAAATACATGTTCTGCACAGAGAATTTTCTATATTAATTTCCTTTTCTTTCCTGATAAATAATGGAACCATACAATGAATATACAGACCACGAATCCGAAGAATTAGCATTGGGAAAACAAACCTGCAGGAAAACGAAAGAGAAGGTTCAGATCTAAGGTTACATGGCCTTTCTCAAATGAGTTGGGTCATTTATCACAATCAAAACGTGAACGAAGAACAGTTAAACTTATAGATCTTGAATTGTGTGCCTCAAATTGAGTTCACCGGCAATTAAAACATTATTGGTCACGTTATTTACAAGAAAATTACACGAGTACCATTCAGATGTTTAGGTGAATGTATACTATTTAGCTATAAATACCCTTCACACAAGCTGTCTATTCATAAACAGATACTAAGTTGGAAACTAAAACTCGACTGGAACAACATTTCATTTGAGACGGGGGCCATGAAATTATCATTCGTCTTTCTGATGCAAAACACTAGGCAGGCTATTATTACCATTGAGAGCAGCGTGATATATTCGTTTTTCAGCTAACCCAATATCAGAAAGTATCAAATTACCCTGCGAACAGAACACAAATTAAACCAGCATCAACAGCAGTTACACAATAACAAAAATGTCAATGCCCTTTGCTACAAATGGTATAAAATGGAGGCAAATACCTTAGGCTATAGAGGTATGCAATCAAAATAAAGAATGCAAATTAAGACGGTTTTGATTCACATGTGTTGTGTCTACACTGCTGAATAACTTCCCAGTTAAAGAAAGTGTTCGAGAGAAAGTGTGTAATGTGTCACTAACACCTAGTTATACTACCAATCCAAGCACTAGTGTATGGGACAACTTAGTACAAGCCCACTAAAATCACGGTCAAATTAACATCACAAGACTCCTAAAACACCAATTCCTAATATTCTAAAATTTTCTCCAAAAAATATTTAAAATCCACAATTGAATTGATAGTTTACTACATGCATATCATGCTAAAAAAAATTAATACAATATATTTTTTACTCCAATGAAACATTACAAAATTAATTTACAATATACTTTCAAATAAAAGAAAATACCAACAATTAAATTGTGTAGTAACTTTTTCTCAAAATTTTGAATGCAGAAAGAAGCAACAAATGGGTTACCCCAAAAAACAAGTTCTTTAAAGAATTATTGAGTGGTGTAACTGTAAATTCTTATGCAGTACCAATTTATTCCTACGAGTAAAGACTGCCTCCAGCTATAGAATAGGTGAACACCTATATCCTTCTTAACTATTTAACTAACCCTACAGTAGCAAAACATTGAATTTTTTTCTCAGAGAAAACCGTATAAATACCTCAGTAGCCATCAACCTTCTAATGTTATTAGCATATAGTTTGGGATCATCCATCTCCTGCTGTGAGGGATGGTAAACAGGTAATCGGATCACCTCCATATAATTCACAAACTGACACAGGAGAAATATCACATGGCGCACCTGCCAACATAAATGTAAACTTAAATAAATAATAAAAACAAATGTGGCTAAGAAAAAAAGATGACAATTTCTACCATTTAAATTACAAAAAAAGATCACGGAAATAAATTTTATTAGATCATTAATGAAAATGTGCAGAAAACATTAAAATAAAAAAAATGATTAATAGCACAGCATCCTTTGAAGCACAAAAGATGGTCTTCATTCTAAAATGAACTACAACTTTTAAAACTTTGCACAGGTGGAAAGCAAATGTTTTTTAGCTTACTCGCCAAAAAAAACAAAAAAAATAATTGCACTACCAACTGACAAGTATGAAACCAGTGAGTATAAAGAGTTCCGCTAGCTTTCTTACAACTTCAGACATGACACCAAATTCCAATTCAGAACAACATTGAAGAAACTACTAACTATTTACACCTAAGGTACAACTCTAGGTTCAAAATATAAAAGTTACCAGGATAGAGAAGCTTAGATATTGAGTATAAGATTAACTTTTATAATCAGAATTCAGCAAAAAACAGGAAACTTTATTACTATTAAAGTACTCACCCCAGATATGGAATCCCAGGCGGGGCTAAATCTCTGGTAATGATATCTTAAAATTACAGGAAGTACTGGTGCCTTTGCCAAAAAACCACCAGTCTTGAATGGAAGGAGGAACTCTCCATTTGTGGTTGTTCCTTCTGTAGAATGAAATACCAAATATCATTAAAATGAGTGATTATAAGAACATTGATATACATGAACAACTTAAATACTCCAAATCAGATGATAATTAAATGATCGATACAATAAGTGAAAACTGAAAACCATGAAATTTTATTGACTATAATATGACCATAGTTAGTGCCACCATGTGCAACAATTAATTCACATACTAGCAGCAGAATAAATTAATAAACATGAAGAACTTAAAGGTAGAGTCATATTTGAAGATAAAGAAATATGAGAGGTGAGGCCACTAAGAAATGAACATATATAATCTTTAGGTTGAAAAGGGATTTTTTAAAGAGAAGAAAGTGAATAAAAAACACGAACTTCTGCCTGTGGATAAGAACACGGATGCAGTATTCATTTAATAAATAGGATAAAGGTAAAGAAATGCAGCAACTTTAATCATCAAATTAATTTTACAAAAATCCAAGTTGCAAATAAAAGTAGAAAATTCTACACCAGTCATTTATATGCTGCTAGTATATACAAAATCAATACATTTATCTTAACATAATCGAGAACAGAGAGGTGAGGACAGGTAATTGTTTTTGAAAATTCAAAAAACTGCCAACTAACTATTGTTTCCTCTTATTAAGATTAAATTAAAGATTTTATATATTGGAGACTACAGGATACCAAACCCTACTTAAGGCATATATGATATATATTAGTGTAGATCCAATTTGAGAGCACAACCCCAATTTAATTTTGTTAAAGGGGGGAGAGAGAGAGAGAGGATGATAACCTGGAAATAACATCATTAATGGAGCAGACTCATTCTGATGAGCTTCTTGAATTCTTTCAGTGACAACAGCTGCAGGAAGAATGTTCACACATTAACTTCACTAGAGATGTTATCAATGATTATGTCCCAGAGCAAAGATAGGATAAGATTAAATCTAGCCACCAGTTCAAAATATAATTTAATGTTAAACAGGGAATTAAAATCCTAGTTTGACTAACTAATATGCACGAATATGAATAACGGGACAACTGTTGGGGCACCTGTATAGAATGACAAGTAGCACGAGTATATTTAAAAGCCAAAAGGGAAATTCAAATACTAAAAATGAAATTAATTCAGATTAAGAAAAATGAAGATTACTTACTGTTGGTTCATTGTCAATGCAAAGAATTTGGAATGTTAATCAAACATGTGATGCCACCAAACAGACTGAATGAAAACTCCTATGGTAAGTCAACTTTCTGAACTACCAACAATGATTGGGCACTCTCTTTTTACAAATGGTATATAGAATTTTAGACAGTGTTGTCAATGGCAAATGGCGAAAAATTGTGGAAGGCCAAAATTCTGTCATAGAAACATGCCACTGCGGCCTATGCGCCGACATAGCAGGCCTCCCATCAAAATTTGCCAATGGCAGTTGGCAAAAAATTGGCCACGCCATTCCACCATGGCACCACCATTTGACAACAATGGTTTTAGATCAGATCATCTAAGTTATGCCTTACAATTAAACGATTAGGAGGTACAACTATTGCAAAGAAAATTTAAAAATTCAAGATGCAAAAAACTTAATGCAATGCTGTTAAAAATATGAAGAGAAGAAACACACAACGCACAGATCCAGGAATGAAACAAGGGTACTTTATTTGAATTGCAAACAATCTCATAATTATTATGAAGTTTTCATACACCAATATATATGCACCTGAAACACCCTTGAAGTCCGATGACTTTGATTCCCGCTGAACATACACACAACCAAGGCACTTGCTGTCACAACAAACACACCAAAATATATAAGCACTTGATTCTAAATAATCCCTTATATTGAAAAGAGCATAACCTTTCATGATCTAAAGAAGCCAACAGACCTGATGAGACCAACAAGCGGAAGTTTAGCCACTGATCTCTTCATCAATGAAATTCAAGATTTGACACAAAAATGTCAGTAACAAAGCATATGTACAAGATACATTCATAGACAGAGCAAAAATTTGTCACGTCACAAACCTTAGCAACAAAACTTGGGAATGAGGACGACATGTGATACAAAATATCCAAGTATGACACATGATTAGATATTATTACGCCAGGTCTCCCCAACTCTTCAGGCTGACTCTGGTCTTCCTTCACGAATTGAAGTAGACAAAAGAAAAGAGGAAGAACTAAATCAAATGCCAATACATAATTTATTGCAAATTATAATCAAATAAAATGCCTGGAAATTTGTTATCTAATAGCAGTAGCTAATAATAATTGCTAAAATTCTTGACTAAATGATATTTTCTAGTTATAACAGCTACACTTTTACTTTTTTTAGTTAACACATATAATGGAAAGCTAAACTTCAGGTGATGGATGCACATTGAATCCGAAAACAAAGTGAATAACTGGAAAGTGAGAAGCGGAAAAGACAAAGCTAATTAAGTGAGACCTGAGAGGTAGAGTTGGATTCGAGGATCCAATAAAAGCCGAAAATGAAGAGCATGACTCTGGAGAGGGCGCGTCCACACGAAACAATAACGGTTCTCCTCAACCCACGCATGTGAGCGTAATCTTCCTGTTCCTCCTCGCCGGTCGGAGCAGAGAAGAGAGTGCAAACCCTACAAATTAAGTAATAGAAGAGCAATATGGTGACGGCGAGAACGACTCGAATGGGGAGAAGAGTGACCAACGCGAAGCCGACCAAGAGCTTCTCCTTCGCCGGCAACTCGCCGCGTCCCATGGTGCCGTACACGTCGCGGCGGACGTACGCGGCGAACTTCTTCTCCATCTCGGCGATGCTGTCGGCGGAGGCCGGAGGCTCTGGCTTCAGCAGAGGACGGTCGTCGCAAACGCTGTTGGCGTTGCCGTTGCCGTTCGGTGGCTTCGAATTGAGGTCTTTGAGTTCGGACTCCATGCTTGATCGATGGATTATTAATACGTTGATTGATTAATTAGTCATTAGATTTGAGAGTTCCTTTCCACATGTAGAATTAGGGTTTTAGGGAGAGAGAATAAGAAGGAAGGGAAATGCAGGGACAGAGATAAGGAAGGAACACGAGGCTTGATTAGATTTGCTTTGCTTATGCGGATCTGAACAGAACTGCTCACGCGATCCTCATCCTGGGTGCGGTGTTTTTTTTCTTCTTTTTTTTCATCAAATGCACGAGCGAGCCTTTTTCTTTTTTTCAAACAAATATGATGGAATTTTGAATAAATTGATTAAGTATGTGTATGTCTTCTTCTTTTTTCAACCAAAGAAAAAGATAGTAGTAAAAGATAAAATATATCTTTAATTAAGACTTGAATTACCAATTAAAAATTATACACCAAAACAAATTACCTCTTTTCTTTTACAGAAAAGTTTACCACTTAAAAATACTTAAGATTAAAATTAAGATAATTATCTACTAGATTAGTAATTAGAATACAACTTTTGATATTATTCTTCTCAAATTCCACTCTCCCACTTTAATATTTTCAATACTTTTCCTTTTGTTTAATGTGCATTTCACCTATAAAATTTATCTTTCAATCATTTCAAATTATTATTATTATTATTATTCTTTATTTAAATGCTTAATATTCTTAACTGCTTGTATCTTTTGATCTATTTTTAATTTATAAATTGAATTTTAATAAAAAAATAAAATTTTAATTATTTATTAAAAATTTAAAGCTTAATTTTATTTATTTATTATGAAGTTTAATTATAATATATTATATGCACCATTTTTTATTTAATAAATTTCAGACGTGATTTTATAATTGAAAAATCATATGTTAGATGTTTTTATTAAAAACGCTGGTTGTAGAAAGTTGGCTGGTTTTAATTGGGAATTTAATCAATTTTGTATGAATCAACTATCAAGTGAATAGCTAGTGGATTTTAATAAGAAGTGGACTCCCAGTACGCACAATAAATCAAACAAAAATTACCTTACACGTGTCTAAGTAATCTTACAAAAAGCCATACATATGATAACGACGTGCTGTAATTAAATGAATAATTAAATGCAATATTAGATTATTAGCTCATAAAAGTTTAAATCCGTAGACCTATTTATATACGAGTATCGGGTAAAATTAATTTTTTATTCTTCATTTTTTTAGTACAACTTGTTTTAGCATTTTATTCAGAATAATCTTTTCTATCAGTTTAACAATAAAATGGTTGGTGTTTAAAATTTAAAATAACTAATTTTAATATAATGACAGTTGAAAAATCTATTATGTGTATAGATTAATTATTTTAACATTATAAAATATAAAGAGATATTAAGTAAAAAATAGAATATAAATATATTTAAATTTATGATATGTTGTGATATATTGTTATTTTTAATCATTCAGGAAAAATATTATTATTTTTAATTATTGATAATATTTTTAATTATGGTTATGATCATACTTTTTTTTCGAACATCAGTTAGGCTCTATAATTTTTGTTATATGTGAATTTAATGAGAAAATTTTTAGATTTCAATAAAAAAATAAAAATTATGTCCCCAAATTTTTAAAAAAATATTTTAACTCACTTTAAAGTGTATATTAGCCTAAAATGTAATTTTTGCATTGTAAAAGGACTAGTGCCCCCTCTAGGCCTAAAATGGGTAAGGCTTTGTATAAGGAAAGCGCAGGCCCAGCCCAGCCCATATGGAGCGAAGTTCCAGATAGAGGTAGGCATAACCGTTGGATAAAGAGTACCGAACGCCATTACGTGGCTTTGGATTCTTTTTTGTAACGGTAAGCATTCTCATCTCATACAACAAACAAATAACCACACCACACCCAATTCCCTTTAACGTTACCGAACAACACTGACTCTGACCTTTCGCCTAAGCTTCTCTTATAATCATCTTCCACCCCAACTCTCCAAAACTCAGAATTTCAAACAAATAAATAAATACCAACAATGCCCGTAGCCACGAAGCTTCCACCGGCTCCGGAACCGCGAGCTATCTTGAAACCTGCCGGAAACAGAGTAACCGTTTCCGAAGAACCCAAACCGAAGAAGGAGAACAACGTCAAGACTCCACAGCGTCCCCCGCAAATTCCCAATACCGTTGTGCAAAGCAACGTGTCTTTGGACAGCACGTGTTCCTCGGATTCATGTTCATCAACAACCAAAAACGCAACTGTGGCGAGTAGGAGAAACGTGAAGCGTAACGGGTTTAAGCCTGTAAGAGTTGTGCCAGATGCCGTCGATGTAGCAACCGTATCGCCGCCTCTTAAGAGATGTGAATGGATCACTCCAAATTCTGGTAAGCGTGCCTCAGACTCAGAAAACCTTCTTTTTTATTTATTTTTTGGCTGTCAAGTGTTAACTACCCGTCTACAATTTTATTTTCAATAAATGACAATCCGTAGCTGCATGTATCCAATTTTAGATTATAGTAACGTACTCTTTTTTTGTTTAATTTTAGATTATAACATCATCATAAATTATGTCTTGAGCCATATATAATAATTGATAGAGCATGGCCTGCTATGACAACTATTGGTTAAGTATGGACATTAAGTTACATTATGACTTATGGTGTTGTTTCTTAAATTGCATGTTGTCTTCGGCTTTATAGCTCTTACCACACCTTAATGAAGGCGGTGGAAAATGGGTCACATTCTTTTGCTCTACTAACTTTCCATGCATGTGCTTCTGCATAGCTAAAAAAATTTAAGGCAAATTTCCCCCAACGGAGTTACGTAGCAAGGCCTCCGAGAGTATATAATTCAATTTTGCTTTCTAGTTGATTATCCTCTTTACCTCTTTAATTTAAAAAGTCCACTTTAGCTTTGAATTTTGTGTTTGTATACTTTTGTGATTTGTGATAGTTCCAAATTTCCAATATTGTAGTAGGGGATTGGGAACTTTATTTTTGGGAACTTAATATGGGGTTGGGAACTTCAATTCATTTTTGGCAAAGAATGCTCCCGCTTAAATTTAACTAGAGTCTGTAGGATTACCTTATCAAGAAATGTAATTTCATTCTTACAGACCCGCTTTACACTGCTTTCCATGATGAAGAATGGGGTGTTCCAGTTAATGATGATAGAAAGCTATTTGAGCTTCTAGTCTTTTCACAAGCATTGGCAGAACACCGTTGGCCAGCAATTCTTAACCAGAGAGACATATTCAGGCATGTATATATGGGTCCCTTTGGATATAATATTTCTTTAAAGTATTTTTAAAAGAAGAAAGTAAAAAGAAAAAAATAAAATAAATTTCTTTATAAAATTAAAATAAATTTTTTATTAACTTATTTATAGATGTCATGTCATCTTTTAGAAAAATTATATTGATAAACTTTTAAATATTAGTTAAAGAGTTTATTTTTACTTATGAAAAAATTCATCTCATTTTTTTTTCTTATTTTCTTCTTTTGTGTTTAAGAAATTTATCCAAAGGACCTATGTCTATCTCTAAATCAACCAAATTTTTTAAACCATGAGACTTTACGTGAATACGTATCATCTGACTCTTGTTATTTGGCATGATCTGTCACAGGAAGCTTTTTGAAAATTTTGAACCGTCATCAGTTGCTCAGTTTACTGATAAGAAATTGCTGACTCTGAAGATAAACGGCAACTCATTGTTATCAGAACCAAAGATCCGTGCCATTGTGGAAAATGCCAAACAATTACCTAAGGTAAATTAATACTGCTTTTAAAACAAATATATTAGAATTTCTAATGCATCCTAAAATCACATGGTCATTGATTTATTCTTTTACAGGTTCAACAGGAGTTTGGTTCATTCAGTAATTACTGCTGGAGATTTGTTAACCACAAACCAATAAGAAATGAATTCAGATATGGACGTCAAGTACCCGTGAAGACTCCAAAAGCAGAAGTGATTAGCAAGGACTTGATGCGCAGAGGTTTCCAATGTGTGGGACCAACTGTAGTTTATTCGTTCATGCAAGTAGCAGGGCTCGTTAATGACCACCTATTGACATGCTTTAGGTACCACGAATGCAAAGTGACAACCAAAAACGAATTTGAAACTGAGGTTAAGGAGAACAATGACTGAAGGTCTTCTAATTGGAGGAGAACAATGTATTGTATTGTATGCTATAATTTTATTCTTTCTTAATCTGTTTGTATGCCACCTAACCTAACTAGGAAATTATAGGCCTCATCTTGTTAGTGGTGTTTCCACGTGAAGATGCATGTTTCTTTCAATACCCTTACCTAATAAGTTGCATGTTCTAATCTGTTTCGGTTTTCCGTAATAAATTTCCAACTTAGTCTTGCCACCCTGTACAATTGATAATGCATTGCTTCTATGCCCCACCGTGTTTCATGTTCTTCATGATTTTTAGAAGACTGTTCTCGTAATTAAGCTCATAATCTATTAGATAAAAATGGAGGAGGACAGTTAGAAACACCATTCTGAAGGGGGCTTTCTGCATTGGTGCCATGTTCCAGGGCAATTTTCTAGCTTCTCTGCACTCACTTCACAGACCGATATCATAAAAAAAAAATCAAGTATCCCATTATTTAGAGGCCCCACTTTATACTTTATACACAGGTAAGGGAGATGGATAACTGATATCATGATTAGAAATAAACTATTTTGAGAAAATATATTTTATTTTTCAAAAAACTCGCAGAAAACTTTTTAATTGATAATTTTTACTCTCCAACATACTAGTAAGTACGAAATCCAGGAGGTGGTTAATGGTTAACTGTCTCAGTTCTATTTAAAATTTTACTCAGAAGTTGGGCTTTCTGACAGACTAAAATCAGATTAGAATTGTTCTAGTAACTAGTAAGACACGGTACACATGTAACTGTATCTCTGTTGGCCATTTATATATACCAGGTTCACTTCCCCGCTTTTGGATAGAAAGGAAAGGAAAGTGGGAGAAGAAAAGCATCGACGAAAAAAGTTATTATTTATCTAAAAAAACACAGTTGATAAAAGGAAATAAAAACAAAAAATAATAACATTTCTTTTTTTATTTTTTATATGTTTAAAATCCTTTAAAATATAAAGAAAAATAATAGGTTAAAAAGAGTGAATAAAAGAAGAGTTTTTTTTATCGATTTTGGACATAACTGTAAACATAAAATGCCCATGACATCTGATACTTCCCGATTCCAATAATAAGTTTGAGGTGGTTACACACGAGCTGCTACTTGCGGCAAGAGAGCTGAACCATTTACTAATAACAGTGACTTGAGTTTCAACATCCCAAATTGAATGAACAATTGTGTTTTGTGGGGTCTCAATCTGGCATAAGCCTAAGCAGGCGACTTCCCACTTCCAAGTGTGAGTTCCAAATCATCCAATCCCACTTCATGAATCCTCTCCCCAACCCAGGGTTTCACCTGCATCGCAAATTCGGGCTCCGAAATTCTCATCTCTTGGATTCCGTTATCAGGGAGATTGAGGTTGTGCTTGTGCTGCTGACTCACAACTGGTTTGATAAAGTTCATGGTGGGAGAAATAGGCACAGCAGAAACAGAAGGTGCAAATGCTTGGAAGTTCAGCCACTGACCAGACTCAACAGTGGAGGTATCAGACTCATCACACTCCGGAATAGTGGGTGGGGCATAAAGGTGGCGGTGTGTGGGGCTAGCCGGTGCTGAAGCCGCGAAGAAAGGGTGGTGGCTGTGGTTGAAGGATGATGCCATGGAGGCTTTGGCAATGGAATCCCATGTGGGAATTGGCTTGGGGTTTCGCGAAGTTGGCGAGGACAGAGGCGGGGTAACAGGGGCGCTGTTTGATATCCTCAAAGGAGGGAGAGACGAGGGAAACGCATGCCGAATGTAAGGAATCAGGTTTGAAGGGATGTTTGCATCCAAACGAGAAGGGCTCGGGAAAGATGAGGAGGAAGGGCTCACTTGATACGAAGGAATTGGACTTGGAAATGACGAAGAAAGAGGACTCGGATTTTGCGATGAGAAAGGAGTGTTTCTGGTGGAGGTGCCTACACCATCACCTGGAAGTGGTGCCCTGCATCCCTATATTCCACAAACAATCATCACACCCCAAACCAAATTAGTATATTTCTTGGTTACAATTTACAAAACCAAAGCAGTAGATACATACAGTATAACATACTCTAGATATGCCAAATTGCCAATTTTGTTCAATTACACCAAGTTTTGCAAAATTGAGTTCGGATGAAATTAATTCTAGTTCAAGTCGATTTTGGATCAATGTAGTTTATGTTTGGACGTTTTTATTGTAAAAATAGTAAAGTTTGGTATAAAGTTTTGGATGCAATGTAAAAAATATATCAAATATTGCTAAAGTCAAAATCAATTCTTCAGTGTGAGAAACAAAACACTAAACACATAAAAATTTACTTAAAATCAAGTTACTAATTCATATATCAACGTGATCCTGAATAATTAAGTGTGAATCCAAACACACACATCATTGATAGAGGAAAATTTCCTTACCTGGTTCCGGTGTTACCTAATTCGACTAGAAAAATGGTATTTCACAGAGACGAGACAGGGAAATGGGAATGAATAAATAGAACTAATTAATGAAGCATTATGCAAGATTTGAATCGAACAGTGAAGAATAGCTGCAAATCGGAAAAACGAGATCTCCATGAGCATTGAACACGTTGAAAGAAGAAGAGTACCTTGCGATAGGTGGTTCCGTCTTCTTCGACGGTCCAACCAGCTTCGGCGCAGAGAGCCTTCAACACCTCATTGTTGTCGCAGTGTTTGGGCAAATTGTAGTTCCCTTGCGCCCTAAGGCCGGAGTATATCTTCGCTGCAATGGCTCTCCTTCTCCTCTCTCTCCTCCGGTTGTTCTCTCTCTCCCTCCATGACGGTTTCCTCCGATTCGTCGCCGCCGACGTTGCTCCGTCCGAAGTCATTCTCACTTCCGCCACCGCCACTCTCTGCACCGCGTCGCACCCACACACGCTAGTAACGACCCCTCACGAGGAATGTGCTGCTTCTACTTCTTTCTTTTTCTTCTACTTCTCTTCTCTCCCTGTTTATTAAGTTTAACAGCAGATCAAGCTTGTTTGAGGATTATTATAGAGTGCGCGAACCCTCACCGAATCTCCTGAGGGCGATGCGTCATCAGCACCGTTAGAGGATCAACGGGCGTGATTGATGAGGGAGACGAGATAAAGGCAGGGTGGGATTTGCCGCGCGGAGGCCTTGCATAACATGTGCACTGCCTTCTGATCACCTAATTATTAGTGGGGGTGGGACCCACGCAACGGCTCGTCTTGATTCTGCTTAAACTGTTTCTTATATTTATGGTATTGCTGCAAGCCATTTGATATTATTAGTTTTCATCCAAAATTTTCATTTTCAAATCACATTTTTTTTATATTTATAAAATTTAAATTTGAGATGTTAGTTACTAATATCAGTCCAATAACCAATGACTTGGACTTGGGAGGTGGGTTAAACTAACTGATTTGAGGCGTTTTGCTAAGTGAGGGATGATGGATAATGCCATGATGCATGCAACCTCGAAAATCGATGGGGGAATATGCCAAAACGCTTTTTTGCCTTTGCCTTTTGTTTGTTTGGAGCCTTTTTCTTTTTCCAGTTTCTCTTTAACGGGTCAAACATTTAGCACTTGAGGCTCCAAACTGAATACAACCACACACATAAACAAACAGATAGTAGACCAGTTCTCACGTTCTATTAATTTCGGGCTACATGGCATTATGGTGTGAAGACCCGACCCGGGTTCCGCGTGAACGAGTTTGGCACAGGCATGAATATAACGATGTGATGCTTGTCCCCCAAAGCCACAAAAGCATTGTCCATTTTTGTTTGTTTGTTTCTTGTTTTACTTGTGTAATTTATTCATTTTACTATTTTTATCATACAAATAAATAAATGTCGACTCTAAATTGGATAATGCATAGATGTTAGATGGTGATAGTATAAGCAATTATTGAGGCTTAATTATTCATTTTATGTGGTGCAAGGTATTGTTTTGAGATATTAACAAATTTTTTTTACTCAAATTCGTTTTTGAAATTTTAATTATTACAACAAAATCATTTGGGCAATCAAACATTTGGTGGTCTGAATCGAATCGAAATTGGATCCCTTAAGCTAAAACTCAATTGCTCCACCTAAATTGCAAAGCCTTCATAGCATGTATGGCAACAAATAGAATCGATGTGCAAAAATGGTTGAAGGCTCAAGCCATGGTAACTCAGATGAAAATCATTGTGAACAATCACCAACAATGATGGAGGCAAACCTAAGAGTTAGCCAGAATAATGATAATAGTCTTAATGCAAAAAAAGTGCAACATAAAAAATGATAAACAAATATCTGCAAATGCTTAGGGTTCGACGACTTCCACTTACAGGTAGACTAGAGGTCACTCAGGAAGAATGTGGTGCTTGTGTAATAATACTGTTATGAAAATGATAGTTGAGCTTAGTTATGAGGCCCAATTATTAGAATCGTGCATTCAATTGATTCATTGAACGTGGGTCACGACCAAGTCAATAGAGGCAGTTGAGATGTGAGAGTAGAGGCCGATATTCTCGGAAGCTACGTGAAGTAACTATAAGGTATGTTGCCTATAAATACATGGTGATTACAGTAAAAAAGGTACACACATTCTGACTCTATCTCTTTGAATTACACAGAGCACACACCTCACGTCCATTAGTGTATTTTTCTATGATCATTTACTTCGAGGTATCCATTCTCCATTGATAATCTTGAAGTAGCAGGGTTAGAATCTAATCCAAGAGTAATTATTCAGCATATTTGTGTTATACACTTGTATTCTGGAAATATACAAAACAAATACCGATTGATTTAACAACATGCTCTAATCCATCCACCAATCTATATATTCGCATGGAAGTTCATTGAAAGGGTGGTAGTCTATAGTGTCTAGCTATCTACAATCTATGGTTGCCCTCAATTGACCCTTTTGCTGAATCATAGTAGAATATAAGCTGATTAGTGCCCCCCTCCCCCATGAAGGTTTGTCAGAGATTAATAATGATGAAGCGATTTTAAATTAGAATGCCATGCCTATATGTGGAGGAGTAGTTGGAGATCATAACGGTGAATTCATCTTAGCATATCCTTGGAACGTGTTTGGTTCTCTTTTTCGAGCTTAATTTGAGCCATTTTTCATAAACTTAACTTGCTTAACCTAGCATAGAGATATTTCTCGTATTTTAATGGAGTCTGATTCAATGATAGTAATGAGGTTACTCACATCTAATATGTAATTGCTCACCATGCATCTCACCCTTACTTCCCCTTGATTTCGCATATTAAGGACCTCTGGCAACATATGATTGTATCACCTGGTGCATATGCCCACTGTGAAGTCAACCAAGTAGTTGATGCCTTGGCCAAGTTTGAGTTATCACTTATATATGTAAGGCAATAAAAAATTTTAATTTCCTCTTTGGTTCCTAAGCATTCATTTATTAGCATACATTTTTTGGGTTCATTTTTCCATGACTTTTAGCTAGTTAGTATTCTTAGGCGCTTAGCCCTCGTGCACTAAATAAAAATATTTTAGAGAATAATTTAGGTAAAAAAAAATTGGGATTTACAAGTTGACTATAACATAATTAAGGTCACCGTTATTTAAATAAATTTCACCTATAATATTAAAATTAAGAGTTTGAATATTAGAGTAGTCATAAACATGATTTGGTTTGATCATCATTTTAACCAGAAGGATTAACCTAATAATTTATAGCTGCGAGATATTTTAGTTAAAAGACTAAAAATCTGAACAGTACACTTTAAAAAAAAAAACACTAGTTAGATTCATTAATTAAAAATTAATCATTAAAAACGTAATAAAATATAGACATATACACAAGAATTTGTAAAGTTATTAAAAAATATTCCTTTAATTTCTAACTATTTTAGAATTTGATAACAATTATCTTATAGTGTAACTATTGTGTAACAATGAATTATATATCATATAATTAAAAATTATTATTTTTTATAATAATTACTTTAAAAGTCATATTTGGTATAACTTTTAATGTTTTTTTAAGAAAAGTATAACTTCTAATGTTGATGATACAAAAATTTGACTTTAATTTTGATACTTTATTAGTATAAATGTCTTTATATTTTAAACCAATTTAAATTTTCTGTAAATGAGACTTTCAAAGTAACTATGAAAAACTCAAAAATTTCAATCATATGACAAACCATGATTAGAGGATAGTGTAAAAAAATATATTTAAACTATTAATGCATTTCAATTAAATTTTTTACACTGGTAAGTTATACTTATAAATAAATTTGTGAACTCATGTTTTAAGAATAAAGTTTGTTTTTCATGCATGCATGCCTTATCAATGTGAAAAGTTTTCCAATGTCAGTTAGGTAGAAATCAATCTATATAAGTATTTTTTTTTTTAAAAAATCTTACCCTACGTAATGATTTATATGTAATTAGACAATATAATTTTTTTTTCTACTTTAAAATTGTCAAATTTTTCATAAAGAAAAACCCACCTGTTTGAAAGATATCCATGTGACAAACTGACAATACTTTTTTTTACAAGAAGACTACTATTTCGTAAAGTCATCTTTGCATGGATTGCATGATGTAATTATTTGTCATCAATAAATGTTAATTTTATTAACATACAATATTTCGTAAAGTTGCCTTTGCATGCCTATTCTGTGCGTGGTGCCAACATGTGTCTATTAATTTTTTGAAGCAATAAATATAAATTGTTGCATTTGATGGAACATATCAATATAAAGAAAAAATAAATTTAAAAAAGCAATCAATGACTTGTTTGTATGTCTTTTAATTAAAAAAATACCTTCGTACCAACTAATATTTTGGTTTTTATAAATAAAATTTGTATTCGATGTGAAAGTCGTTTGCGGCTCTAAGAAAAAATGAACTTGATTTGCAACATCTCTCAAAACAGAATGATTGGAGTATATGAATAAATATGCAAAGTAAATAAGCAATGTTGATTTTACGTAAATTTTTTTAACTTACAACACTTTTGTTGATTTATTTACTAGATGAAATTTTGGGTTTAGAGAATTATATATTATTTTTCCAAAGAAAAATTGTAACTTTTATAAATAATATCCATTGTATTAGTATTATGTTATTTTATATTGTCAATTTGATTTGGTTTCTTTTCGTACTTAAATATTTACGTACAATTTAATAATTTAGTATTCAGATTTTATCTTTTTTTTTTTAAATAGAATTTATGTGGCATATTTATCCCTGAGAAACATAGATAATGGTGGGAGCCAACTACAGAGACATCATAACGGAATCCTAAGATGGATGATGAACATCAATAAAAGCAACACATTTTACATGTTTGTTGGAATTTTTTTTTTCATTTATGATTTTTAATATAATAAAGACAGATAAGAAGATAAGAGTGACAGGCACGATAAGAAGGTTGATACTTTTTCATCATTATGTTAATCTGAATTATTAATATGATAAATAAGAAATCTGAATTATTAATATGATAAATAAGATTTTAGCATGTGCAATGGATATTATAAATGTTTGTTTTATATAATTAAAATTTATAATAAATAAATATTTTGAAACATCTAAATTATATTTTAATTTATGATAAATAATTTATGTTATAATATATGATTGGTTTTATCTATTAATATTTTTTAAATACTAAAATTCAATTTCAAAATAAAAATGAAAAAGATAAAAAGTTAAAAATATATCCCTTAAAAGAGTATTAATAAGGAAAATATACTAATTCAAGATAATTATTTTGATTTATATAAAAGAGAATTATGTAAGTGAGACATCTTAGTTAAAGGATGAGAGAAGAGAATACCGCATTAAAAAAATTATGGGCATTAATGTGAAATTTAATTATAAAAATATATACTTATATATACATACACATAATAAATTGTAAATTTATTTAATGTGTTATTCTTTTATTTTTTTAACAATAATTTTAATTGTGCATCCATGCTTTAAAAATATATTGTCCGTTTTATTATACTTAAAACTCATCATTAGATTAAAAGTTTATTTCACATTAATTATATATACAAAATTTTATATTAATAAAAAAATACTTGATATCTCTTTCATATAAATTAAAATTAACGTAATATAAAAATTTTAAAATATGTTAAAATATAAATTATTTGATTATTATCTTTGTTGTTCACTTTTTTGACACAAACAATTATTATAATACAAAGGTATAATTCAATTATTGAATAAATAAAATCACATTTTATATTAAGATATAAAAATAATATAATAATTATAAAAATTACACACATATAATTTAATCATTTTTATATATAGTGCCCGCTTTAAAATTGTTAAGTATTTAGATTTATTGTTTTTAAATATTACTTGTATGACATTATAATCCCTTGACCCGCAAATATAGATAATGGTGGGAACCAAAACCAACTAAAGACACATCATACCGAACTAAACCTAAGATGGATGATAATGAGCAGCAGAGCAGCTACGTACAAGTCTATACATATTTGGAAAGAGAAATATTTTAAGGATTTTTTTATATGATAAAAAGAGAGAAGCTAGCATAAAATAAGATATAATTGATAACATAGAGAAAGAAAAAATAAAATATAAAATCTATTATAAAAAAGTTATATAAGTTAACTCTTGCATCATGAACTAATGATGCTTTGCTCTGCACGAGCAGTTGCCTTAAAGGCTTAAACTAGTCACAATATCGCATAGAAGACAATATGTGTTCTATTGTTGCAGTTTGACAGCCAGTGACTCTGCAATAAACATTTTTTATGTGTATAAACTACGTACGTGTTGTCTCAAACATTATTTATTCTTTCGAAGTATCCTTTTTTCTGATAATATGCTGTTAAGTTTTGTTTTTCTTCATAAAAATAAACAAACTTGATAGCATATTAGCATGAAAAGGAGTAGTTAAAACTTAAAAAGTGATAAATTAATGGAATCAAGTCACTACAGACAGGCGACAGAGAGGGAACAAGGTATTTAATTTCCACAAATAAAAAACACCACACGTAGTTTGCTTTTGTCATATTTTTACGAACTTCTAAAAATCGTCCCTCAGTAATCTGAATTCAAAGGATCCTCGTAAAGATGAATTGCTGCACACAGCGTTAACTGCTTTGCCGAAATTAATTATCAGCAGATAGAACAAAACAATTAACATGGTACGTAATTCGATTAAAGGGGTTGGTAATACGAGGATAAAAGGACAATGCACATAGAAGAAAATGAGTATATGACGAAAGCAAACTTCTTTATATTTGCTGCTGCATGGTTTATTATCGCTTTTGGGCTTAGGCCCCGTTTTCAAAAAAATAAAAAATAAAAAAAGCACAATGCACATATCACTATCGAAACCTAAAACAGCATATATTGTGTAAAAACGCCGTTGCCGGGGATCGAACCCGGGTCGTCCGCGTGACAGGCGGAAATACTTACCACTATACTACAACGACTTTGTTGATTCACACTTTCTAAAAAAATTATAAATCACTTACATACCATGATAATATTTTCTGGTTTCTACCTTGAGAGTTTGTTGAGTGCTTTTCAGGAGTTCTGCTACTAATCACAATATTATTATCCTCGGCAAATTTAAAATTTTGATCGATTCTAAACAATTTTCCAATTACAAGAGTGATATAACACAAGTAAAGAAAAATAATAATCTATGAAACGAAGGTTAACTGTCCAAGTAAATAAGTAATTTCACGTAGCCAATGATGAAAATTGGGAAGAGAAGTGCCACAAATTGAATGGCATCAGGCATCACATCGGATGCTATGTGTTTAAGATAATATAGTCGTTGATCTTGTTTCAAAATTATCTAAAATTGTGACTCGATTCATGTTATTTTGCTTATGTGTTTAAGATAATATAGTCGTTGATCTATGTGTCGATTCCAAAATTATTATTTTTTGCATTCCTTATTTTTTTTATTTTAACTTTTTTCAGAAATAATCAAATTATAAAAATATGTAACTTTGTTTAATTATTTTATTTATTATTTTGAATATTAAAAAATTAATATTGATATTTTGTTTCCAGAAATATTAAAAATAAAACAAACTTAGAAAATAAATAAAAATTATTTCATTGGATTAGATGAAAGAATTGAAAAAACAAATAGATTGAGAATTATTGAAAAAAATACCAGAATATTAAAAAGAAATTCTATTTTAATTTTACCATTATTCGAAATGTCATATATTCAAAACGTAGTTTAAATATATTTTTCTCTTTAGAATTATAATTGTTTTAGTTCATTTTTTCTAATAATAATAAAAAGAGCAATAAAAATTCGAGATAAACAGAACAATTCACTATCCATTTTCCAGAGTTCTGAAATACTAGTATTTTACAATAGTCATATTATATTAATACATAATGATTAATGATGAGTCACAGGAGATGAAAATGAAAAATAAATAACTTGGTTTTTGTACAATGAGTAAATAACGATACTAAAGTTTGAATTTAGGACGGTAAAATATTAGAGTGTCGTAAAATCAATCTAAATCCTCTATTATTATGCAAACTCTAACTCTAATGCATATGAAAAATAAATAACTTAGCAACAATATGGTCAATACTTTACGTATATCATTGATTTAACATGAAATCAATAACCGATAAATGTACCTTCAGTTGGTAACTTAAATACCGGAACTTGTTTGTCGAGCAACAAACAATATAAAATGGTAAGGAATCGATCAAGAGGGACTTACTTTAAGAAACATGGGGCACATGTCCCAACTTTTTTTTTTTTTTTTTTTAATGTTGTCATATTAGCTTGTCATTTTAAGTCTTTTATTTTCTTTAATTTTGTCTTTATCAAATTAAATAAAAATTACTTTTTATCATCACCATCTTGAGATTTAATAATTAAAATTAGTTTAACTTTATCTTCTAGAACTATTTATTATAATTATTATATTTTAAAAAAATAATAAAATAAAAATAACTCTAAAAAAGTTGTTCTTAAAATAAATGAATCTCACCTCACAAATTTATCATATATTTTTTACATGAGATAAGAGAAAGTATTATTTTGACCTCATCACCATTCTATTTTTTTTGTCCAACACAGGTTGTACTTGTTCAAAGACAAACTTTAACAATTTGTAACTTACTTTTTTTACTAAAATAATTCTAAACAAAAGAAATATTAATAATGAATATATTCTTTTAAGATGTTTTTAATAATTTTTTTCTTAACGAGTGAAAACTACATCAGCGACAACACACAAAATTCTCCTTGCCATCGCAGCTTAGCGTTGTGGTTCTTTAAAACACGTCCTAATGGGTGGCGTTCGGATTTCACTAATGACTCTTGTGGTGATTGAATCATGTTTTTTTTATTGTTTTGGTGTGATTGTGATGGTACTAATTAAAGCATGGTGTTATCACTGTTATGAATGACATTTTTTTTCTCAGCTAAAAAAAACATATATAAATATAATTGGTACCAGCAGTACTTAATGTTTTTACAACCAAACTAAGTGTGATCCAGTTAAATACCCCACCTGAATTGGCTTCTCTCTACAAAGGAATGGTTAATTTTTATTTGTATCTATCAACCAATAACCACCCTCTGCAACTACCTTCCACATAAGGGCATAGTCACATAACAACATATGAATACCATCCATCCAAAATCACTTTTCTAGCGCTTAATCCCTTGCCACACCATATTAACATGCAAAATTTGCTGCACCTAAAAGTCTAACGTCAATCCGCGTGTTTCAAAACAAGCCCAACGTTTATTGCTGCATATTTGTAGCTGCTTCCCCGCTTTCATTGCTTCTTGATACAGGTCCTTCACTCACTACAATATGATCATAACCCAAGCACTCTCCAGGAGGACACAGAGACCATGGTACAAAGCTGTATTGGAAGCTTGTGTCAACCATTCCCAGGAGTAATATTTGATCTGCTGTAAGATATCATCAATCTGAAAATTCTTCCCCCTAAAAACAATATTATTTCTTACATTCCATAGAGACCAAACCACACAACACCATATAACCAACCATCTCCTATTAACTTCTTTACCAGCAAAAGGGATACAATGTTGCCAAAGATGCATTTGACTCGATCTTGGTAAAACTGTAACAACATTTATCCATCTATAACAGGAAACCCAAACTTCCATAACTTTAGGACACCAAAACATAGTGTGAGACCGATTCCTCCATAGCACTACAAAATGGGCACGCGTAGTTGTAGTCATCAAGCACCAAGTTCCTTGCTTTTAAATTCTCCTCCGTTGGAAGTCTATCCCTCATCACCGTCCAAAGAAAAATGTTCACCTTTACGGTGGAATTTTGAAGTTCCAATTTTTTTCCCAAATATCCTCTCTATTAGAGACACAAATAGAATCAGATAATGTTATGTATGCCGAGTGTACCGAGTGTTATGAATGACATAATGTCATACTTCAGCTTATATATTTTGGGTGATGGTGATTTAAGGGTGAGATTGTAACCATGTAAGTAGACTTTTCGGTCAAATTAAACCTTTAAACAGACTACTAGATAAATCTTAAAAGTTTGAACATTACCGTCATCTCCTACCATGACCAAACATTTTGGCAGAAACAAGAAATTAAAACTTCCAGTACCGAGATGAAACGAATTGAACTGAAACCAGAGACCATAGACCCTACCACTAATATCTTTGAATGCATGAATGGTTTTTTCTGGCGCTGACCCACACCGATCGACGATAGGTCCAGTTCTGGATCACATGTCTACGAGACCCATAAATTAATCGCGTCACCTCATGAATGAATATAAGAACTTAAGAAGAACTTCACCATTACTTCACGTAATGTCCTCAGTTATTAAAAACAGTACTGTCAATTTAGACAGAACCGTTAGTATTTTTTTTGTTTTTTTCTGTTTTCCTCTTAGTCATTAAATTAAATGAGAAGTAAAATTTAACAAAAAATTAATTTCCAATAAATTTTAACAGAGAGTATAAAAAAAAGGGTGTCACAAAGGGAGTGCCACTTATATATATATATATATATATATATATATATATATAATATAATATAAAATAAAAGGCTGGTTTCCCTGTCTTAACTCATGGCTCATGCGTTGGTGTGTATTGTCTAATTTCTTGGGCAAGGACAGTGCAGATATACGTACCAGAAACAAACACGACCCATCCAGGTTTATTATAAACATTGGTACTAGTTCATTCGCATCAATAACTGTTAATATTAATGAAGTATAACTGTTTCTAATAAACTTAACGGCTACATTTCAACCTATATATAGGTGCTTTAATGTAGAGCTAAGCTTCCGTCAATATAAAAAAACACTAATAAGCATGAAAAAAGAATGAAATTAAGTGCTTGTTTTTTGTTTAAAAAATTAGGAGGAAGAGATCAGTGACACCCTAATCCAAAACAGAGAAAATATCTAAGTTCAAAGCTTGAAAAAGATGACTAAGAATTTGCAACATGTCATGTTCAAATGAAGAGTATTTGATTCGTTACTTTCACTACTAGAAATAAGCGATTCAACGACGCAGTATCGACGACGGTTATTAGTTAACCGTCTTTGTATCTTACGCGGTGGCAATTTTGTAATTAAGTGGCTGTTAACAACGATAGCAATGACGGTTCTTATATGACCGTCGTAGTTTTGGTGATTTCGAAGACGGGTTTTTATAAAACCGTCTTTGTTTTAAGCAACCCCTAATTTGAATTTTATATTTAAAATCGTAACTTCTTCATTGCAGCCCGTCAGCCCTTTGCCCTAATCGACATTGCTCTCCACTATGGTCTTCGTCTCTTCCACCACTTCCCCAACCCCGACACCTTCATGCACAACACCCTCATCCGCTATCTGTCCCTCTCCCAAACCCTTTTTTCCTCCCTCCACCCCTTCATCCAACTCCGCTGTCAATCCACCCTCTCCCATGACAGTTTCACCTTTGCCTTTGCCCTAAAAAAGGCGTCGCCAACTCCCGCCACCTCAGACCCGGCATTCAGCTGCATTCCCAAGCCTTCCGTCATGGCTTCGACGCCCATATCTTTGTCAGGACAACATTGATCAACATGTATGCTGAATGCGGGGACTCCCGTTCCGTGAGATGGGTGTTCGATGAAATGTCTGAACCAAACGTGGTCACTTGGAATGCTACTGTTACCGCGTCTTTCAGGTGTGACGACGTGGAAGGCACGCGGGACGTGTTTGGGCGCATGCCCGTGCGGAATTTGACCTCGTAGAATACGATGCTTGCTGGTTATGCCAAAGCAGGTGAGTTTGGATTGGCAAGGAGAGTGTTTTCTGGAATGCCTCTGAGAGATGGGGTTTCTTGGAGCCCTATGATTGTTGGGTTTGCTCATAATTGTTGTTTTGACAGGGCTTTTAGGAGGTTTATCTCTCATTGATGATTGGTAGACTTTGTTTCTTTTCAGCACACTATAACATGGCTGGTAACATTTCTTCCATTTTAATTCCAAAGTGATTTGATTTATCAAAGCATAACACTACTTCAATTGCTTTGTATGAGTGTGCTTGTACTAATACAAAGGAACTTCTGTCAGAGAAGATAGCTTTCTTTTAGTTTCTTATTTTTTGCACAGTTTATTGTGTTTCTTGATCATCTAATTTTATTGTGTCTTGTGATCATCTATCCCCTTTAAATTACTTCAGGTTATTGAGCAGTCAGGAGTTCTTGAAGCACCTGTTTGATGTACAACAATACGCCTGCAGTTGTAACAACCACAGTGGGTCAAATGGTAAAGTTTCTATGCTTGTTTTGACCTTGATTTGTGTTTCATTACCATTTCCTGGTCATCTAAATGAGTGGGCTTGGATTGATGTTGTTTCTTATACTTCTCCTTCTCTGGCTTGCCAATTAGATTTCACAATCCACTTGCGTGCCTAGTTATTTACCATATATTCAGTGTCACAGATAGAGAATGTGCAAAGACAATGTCGTAGGTTATTTCTGAATTCCTACTGCTTAAAACTGTGCAACTAGTCCTAACTTAATGCAGATTTTTCTCATACCACCTAACTATTTAAGATAGGTTTTCACAACCAATCAAAAGCTTAAGAAAAAATATTTACATTTGAGAATTTTATGTGTCTTTTGGGTACTGAGCTCATAAGAAATGTTCCATTCTTGAATTTAGTTTCCTTGTTTGTTCCACCATAATGCAGTTTATCTGCCAAATTTGCTTAGAGTACCAACAAGTATTCCAAGCTATTTAAGCTTGATCACTTGCAAAATTTGTTTTAGTTTTGTGATCATCCATTATGGTCCCTTGACAGTGGACAAAGCAAAGCATAGGGCAACCTCACATTCATATTTTGACGCTTTTTAGTATCTGATTTATTCCATATGACTCAATTAGGTTAGGTTCTCAGAAAATCCCATCATGAGTAGTTGTGTGAAGCCACTGGTGCAGACCAAGGAAACCCCAGTTGTTCTTCTACATGGTTTTGACAGGTACTCAAAATATGCAAGAGACTAATTTAATTTGTACATTTTATGCTCAAGTTACCCTTGAATCTCACACTGCATTGTTTTTCAGCTCGTGTCTAGAATGGAGATATGTATTACCATTGCTTGAGGAATCTGGTATTGAGACATGGGCCATTGACATTCTTGGTTGGGGTTTCTCTGATTTAGGTCTGTTTTATTACTTTTCTTATTGTATGTTATTACTTTCCCCTTTGTTCATGAGATTTTTAACATGCTTTCTTCTCTTTTTCTTCTTCTATCCATTAGAAAAACTTCCTCCCTGTGACGTGGTATCCAAGCGTGATCACTTCTACCAGGTACTAATGTATTAATGTATCTATTGTATCCCCAAATTATAGTCAAACCTGAAACTCAGTTGGAATCTGCACCAGTGGCATTAAGTGAAGTGAAGTTGCCTAATAGATATATTATGAATCATTGTGGATCCACCGATGACTAGCAATGGTTCCAGTTCCACTATAATGAATTTCTCCCATTTTGCAAGGCCTGCTGCTATGGTAAGAGCTAATCTTCAAAGCATTGGCCTGAAGTCTGGTTTGTCTACATCAAGATCAGACAGTATGGAAATTAAGAATAAAGGTGTTGCTGCAACTAGCAGCAATCCTCCGGAATCAATTCTTGTTGATTCAAGTGGTGAATGTTCAAAGGAACCGACCATGCAATGCCAGCAGGTTGTGGAGCAATCCAAGGCTGATGTGAACACTTTGCAGCCAAAATCTGTTGAACAGAATGTTGTTCCTTCTAAGCAGTCAGAGCCTGCTGGTAAAGAGAGTGCCACTAATATTGATTCCTAATTTCCCTCTCCCTCTGGCTTTGGTTAAAATGTTCTGATCATGAATGATATACCTGTAGTGTGAGATTGATTCCTAATTTCCTATTTTCTTATGCAGATTATGTCAATGGGAGCTGGTTTATATATGCCTCCAATGATGTTACATGCAGGGCTTTGTTGTGGCTTAGTCTCTTGTAAGCATGCATCATACTAATAACAAATGACAATTGATTAGTAATGATTCGTATAATGCTTACAAAACCATTTTGTGGAAGGAATCAAAGTATGTATAGGAATTTCACTTTCAGTGTCTATAATGCACATTATTGTTGTCAATCTAGTGGAATCTCACTTTTAAGGAATTAAGCTAGTTTATGTATAGAATGGTAAGTCCATTCTATGATTGCAGTTCTTCAATTCATTAGATTTGTTCATGTTCTGATTACTTGTAAGCTATTCCCATTGTAGAATATTACTGGAATTGAGCCTGGCACACTCATGATTGAGCCTACTGAGAGTGAAAGCAAGGTATTACCTTACTTTTTCATCCAACATTGTGGCTCTTCTGATGATTATGTATTTTTTTGCTGTTTAAGATTATATTTATGTTTCTAATTTCTAAACAAGTCACTGCCATCAATTTCCCCCACTCTGCTGCCTCTCATTTTTGGCATTGTCATATTTCTTATTATTGGCTAAACTATTTTCAATTGACTTACATGATTGATAGTTTTATTTTTTATTTCCAACTTCAATGATACTTGAGCATATCTTTTACAGTTTGATGTGATGCAGTTAAAAGCTATCAATCTATTGATATGATCTATTATATATTAAAGGGAAACTTAAATAATTATATTTTCTTGGTATTTTCTAAGAAGAATTAATTTCAAATAATGACTGTCATGAAAGGTTCTAAAACTTTGTAAAAATAGAAATTTTCTGCTGAAAATTCTTCAGCTTTTGAAGAACAACAATCATTTGAGTTTAATTTGGCATGAGATAAAATTAAAATATAGAAAATTAACACCTATTTTAATCTATTTCATGTTTGTAGTTAATCTACATGTAGACTTGCAGGGGCGGAGCCATAAATTTGGTTCCAAGGAGGCCAAGAAAAAACTTATATAATACTATACTTTTAAAAAAAAAATATTCTTATCACTATAACTTATATAATTAATATTTTCGTAAGAATTATAACTCAAATTTTTACTTACAAACAAAGACGGTTTTTAGGCAAAACCGTCTTTGTATGTCTGCATACGAAGACGGTTTTGCCTAAAAACCGTCTTTGCTTGTATTTTTTTTTGTTTTTTTAAAATACATACAAAGACGGTTATTAAGCAAAACCGTCATCGTATGTCCACATACAAAGACGGTTTTGCCTAAGAACCGTCTTTGTATTTTTTGGTTTTTATTTATTTATTTATTTTTTAAAAAGAAACAAAGACGGTTATTAAGGAAAAACCGTCATCGTATGTTGACCTACGATGACGGTTTTTCCTTAATAACCGTCTTCGTAGATTTTTAATTTTAAAAAAAATAAATGGAAATTAAATGGAAACAAAGACGGTTATTAAGAAAAACCGTCATCGTATGCTGACATACGATGACGGTTTTTCCTTAATAACTGTCTTCGTAGGTTTTCAATTTAAAAAAAAATAAATAAAAATTAAATGGAAACAAAGACGGTTATTAACAAAAAACCGTCATCATATGTTGACATACGATGATGGTTTTCATTAATAACCGTCTTCGTTTGTATTTTAAATAAAAAAATAAAAAATAAAAAATTCGAAAAAAAGACGGTTTTTTAGAACCGTCGTTGAAAGTGCTCATTTTCAACGACACACGCATCAATGACGGTTCAACAACCGTCGTCGTATGGCCTAAATAACCGTCGTCGTAGGCCTTTTTTGTAGTAGTGTTTTTCAAATTCATTCTCCCTTGTATTTTGTCAAATGCACACATTGTTTGTCTAAGGTTATATTGCTTTGTGCAACTCGTCCAACTAGTCTTTTTTAAAATATCATTATTCTTCGTAAATTAATGCTCGATAAATTAATATTTTTTCTGAAATAATTTTTTTGCTCCAGTTTTACTAGTTTACAAAATTGGTACATTCAATAAATCAATAAATTAATATATTTTTTAAATCATATATAAAATTATATTCTCATTAATATCATAAATTAATCATATTGTAAGATAATAATATTAATGTTTGCTTTTTCTCAAAGTCTACACAGTTTCATCTCAAATTTTCCTCATTGTAACTAAAGACTTAGGTGTCATATTCTCAAACCGTAACAAAAAATTATAAAGAAATACTCTTCGTTTCCCGCGAATGGTTCCAAATGTACTGAACCCTCCACAATTGTTTTAAGGGTCAAGATACCAACAGTTGTAAAAATAACTGTAAGGGATCTAAATCCCTTCTAGCCTTATGGTGAGACGTCAAACTGCTATCCACCAGTATCGAAGATAATTTCTTAAATGGAAAATATTTTGTTTTTGACAACAATAAAAGGCATTTATAAAAAAAGTTTAATGCTTATATAATAATGGTGAAAACAGCTTTACACTGTTTGATAATCATAAATTACTGTTTGAGTTATTTTAAAATAATTATTTTAAAAAATAATAAATTTATTATACATAATATATTACAATTTAATGATTGCATAAAAAGAATATATTGTCATTGTATAATTTTTTCTCTTTAAGAATGAGAAACTACAGTAATTTTGTTGGCTTGAGGTTCAAATAAGTTTTGGAGCATTTGAAACATAATGTCTTCAAATAAATTTGTGCAAACACGTGTAATATAATATGTTAAAGTAAAATTACTAACATTATCAATACATATATATTCAATTTCTTAATTGAAGAGTTAAAAAAAATATGTTTTTGGTCAAATTAATCAACGAAACAAATTGTAAATATTTTATTATAAGTTAAAAAATATGATCATTTAGTTAATGTATCGATTGGAATCATAAAACTCGTAAATGTTTTGTCTCTTGTCTCGTAGGTAACGTATACATTATAAAAATGTGTAAGATTCACTTCTACTTTTTTCTTCTGTGAATATTCACTTCTAGTACTCTTCTGTTAGAGATGGTCGAATAATTAATCTTCATTAAGAATAAGTAGTCCATGAAAAATATTACTATATTGAAGAACATTCTAATTGTTTGAACTGTATTTTTGAATGTTATAAGTTTTTTAATAATTGTATTTGGCTTTAATGGATAAAAAAATTGGTTTAATATTTACATTTCAAGTGTAATCTACTCTTAAATTATTTTAAATTATTTTTGAAAATTTATTAAAATATGTTAGAAAATAATTTATAAACATATACTTTTATTATTATACGTTTTCTCAAATACTTACACAATTATTTATATAATAAAATAAGTTCAAAATAAATTATAAAAACCTATTTCTAACACAAGCTCATTAAACAAGTTCCTATTCTTCAGTCGGGGAATATTAGGACCCTAACAGGTTTTACTTGATCTACTTTTTGATTTTTGATGAGTTGTATAGTATAGTAGTATTTCTAAAGTTGCTGCAAGGTGGAGCCCCTTTGTATTTTGTCCATTTTTGCCATTAATTGCTTGGAACGACTCCTTCTGACTCTGAGACCTACTGCATAACCATCTTCCTCCTATCTTCCTTCCCCCACTATGTCTCTCAAATTCATACTCATTACGTGTCTCTTTCTTCTCATTTTAATATCCTCATTTCATTTTCTGTTCTGCCATCCATCATCTCTTCACTTGATTTTAGATGCCCTTGACCTTCTGGATGGATAATTTATAATCAGGGCAGGGCATGTTTGTCTACCACCAATTTTACGCAAAAATAATACTGGAATTTTTTTAGACACATGCTTTATTAAAATGAATCATTCAAATCCACATTTAATATGGTAATTTGTATTGATTTTTTTTATCCTAAAAATTAAACATAATATCAAAAAAATTATAATATTTAAATATTTTGTTTTAACTAATTGAGTTAAACTTCTTGATAGTTTGTATTGGTTTAATTACCCATTTAGTCAATAAATTTGTTGTTTGCGTGACTGATAGGACTATTATGCTTTACTTATAATATTATATTTAAATTTTATTCTTGTTATAAAAATGTCTTCTATTCATTTAGTTATTTTCTGAAGCTTGATGTCGTGTTCAATCCCTTTAGTTATATACACAGAGGCTGCAATAATATTTTAGTATTTCATTTGTTTATTAATCAATTGCTATTTAACTTTCTCCGCTGGCCATGTGACGCAGAATACATAAAAGTAGAAGAAACAAGAAAATAGAAGGTTCCTGAGTCACGCACCAGTTGTATGTTTCATAGACTATTAGACAAAGTGATATTAATGCTGTAGATTTTGTATGTCTCTTTATTTAAAATTTATTTTTACAACAGTTAAATAATATTTTTATATCAAGAAAGTATATTTCAGATGGTTGAGTAAATGATTATAAAAATAGTTATTCTTTATTAAACAACCGCTAATCATCTCACTTTTCAACTTAAAACAAATTTATAGAAAGGGAAACACCAGAGTGATTTTATGCCCAAGACATGAATATGCAGTTTTCCCTGCTACACTGCAAGCAAGACCTCCCTAGAATCTGATTCGAAATTATCTCCTTGAAAGTTGAAACTAGCGTCTCAGGCTGCATAAGCATTTCAAGTCCTGATGGCAACGTGGTAGTATATTGTTTGGAAAGCTTTTTGTTCCGCGCAAACTAAGCCAATAACAGAACGCATGATTAGAGTGTTCACTCATTCATTCTTTGGTTCTTAACTAGGAAATAGGGTCACAACGTCGTGGGACGGACATGATACAGATTTTGGTTTTATAAGATTTAAATTTTTAATTTAAAATAATTAAGTTTTTTGATACATGAAAATTTATATATTGCAAGACACTTTCCCCAATCCCTGCACCAAGAATGTGCAGCGTGATTAGGTGGACATTTTGTCTAATTAATTAAGTACATTATTTTTACTCCTTAAACATTGTTAAAGCGCTCTCTTGAAAGTGAACACAAAAATTGTGAAATACTTATAATATTGATCACACGGAATCACATTAATTACTAATGGATTAAGTAAGATATTTTATTTATTTTTAATTTTTTATTAGTTGAAAAATTTATTTAATTTTTTGATAAATAAGTATTTTTTTAATAATTTTTTATATGTTATTTGAACTAAAAATTAATTTCTAACTTTTTATATTTATTTCCTATTTATCGTTAGATTTTATTATTAATTTTTTCTGTTTAAGATAAAATTTTATTGTTTTATTTTTAAATAATTTTATATTTTTCAGTTAATTTAACAAATAAATTTATAAAATAGTTATGATTCAATTGGATAATTTTATAATTTTTAACTAAGTTTGTTTTATTGAACATATAATGTAATAACAAGTTATCCCCAAAAAAGTTATTCCCTCTTGTCTTAAATATAATTTTTTTTCCTTCATCTTAAACATGAAAATTTGAAATAACTTTGTTTTACTTAATGATATTATCATTAAAATACTATTAATTTAATTGAGATGTTAGTTTTAATGAAGGGTAAATTATAAAAAAATTAATGTAGTTAAACATGATTAATTGACTTTCTTATGTTTCGTTTGGAGTGATGGTTAGTTTTTGATTTTTACATTTTAAAACAAAAATGTGTTTCACAAAAATAAGTTTGAATTAATTTTTTTTTCTTTTTTTTCAAAACAATTCTTATCCCATTTAAAAAATAATAAAAATAAGTTTGTGAGTTTTTGTTATTAGTTTTATTCTAATCCTCTAGCATTTCTCCCTCAAGCTATTCTCTCTCACTTCATCAGTAGTGATATCCGATTGTCGATCATCGATCACAGTAGTCAATAATCATCTGATCACTATTATTAATCATCTCACTCCATTGACATTTTTTTGGATTACAAAATTTTGATATTAAAGATAAAGAAAGAAATTTAATTTGAGAATGGGTTTGAAATTTATTATGAAGTTGATTTTCTATTTTGCAACAGTTTTCAAAATCAAAATAAAAATAAAAATTTAAAAACAAAAAACTGAGATTGATTTTGGAATATTTTAAAACTTAGTTAGTATATGATGTTTTTTTTTGTTTCTACTTATATTTGAACTAGAGGGAGTATGTATGTTAGTAGTAGTACCGTACAATTTACGGCACGAGATCAGATTCTGAACTCAAAGGGCGATTCACATAGTCTGGGACTATAATAAAAAAGTTTCAACCAAAGGAAATGAATAAGCAAAAAATCCTCACGATACGCGGTATGGTTCTTCAGCAATTTACCGTTGTTCCCGAATTCTTAGCATATTATCCTTTATGCGAATGGTGTGAAAAAAAAAAGGGTTGAGTTCCCCTCCTTTTTTCAACTTTTATTATGATGATGACCAATACCAGGTAACAGGACACACGTTGTGAGGGCATGTCTGCTTTTCTTTTTCCCTTCTTCTCTTGCAGCTGATATTCCAATTTTATCATCTCTTGCTATATCCAACGGCTGGATTCGCCACAAGGCTGGTCCTAGATCCACGGCTCGTGTTGCTCCCTTGTGCCGGGAAATTGGCGGGAGAAAAAAAAAAAAAAAACACAACACTGTGACACAAATAGGATCATTAATTAATTAATTAATTTTATAATGTTTGTTTGTTTGTTTGTTGTGGCTCCGTGGCATTGTGAGGAGGGACATGGGTGAGAGCAGTGAGTTGGAATTTCCCATGGTGGAATGGAATGGATAGGATAGGACAACACCGACGGCAGGTACAGACTTCTGTGCAAGTGGGTCCCACTCGATGAATTTCGCGTGTCCGTTTACGTTCTCCATTCTATTACACGTTACGTACTTTATTTGTCCCTTTGCCTTCTCCTTCCATTTTAATTTCCCTTTAAGAAAATAAGATAGTATCATAATCACTGATGGTATTTTAATTACAGTATTTTTCAATTTTAAAAATACTATTAATTAATGCTGCAAGACGTTTTTTTTTATACAAATCACGAAATCATATGTATTTTTCATGAGTTGCAATTATATTTAAATCGAATAAAATTATTCTGCATATTTTAAATAATACTATCAGTTAAGAAAATGTAACTTTTTTTTTGTGTTTATATCATTAAATTAAATAAATAATTGATAATATTAAATATAATACACTAAATTCTCTTTAATTATTATTTTTTGAACAATCGTCTGTAAAATACTTTCAATTTATGAATAACTATGATGAATTAATTCCTTGAGAATATTTAAAAGAAGAAAAAAAAAAGACAAATGAGAATAATTTATTTTCATGTAAAAAAACCATTTTAAAGAACAATTAGAAAATTAACATTATCCTATTACAAAATACCCAATACCCTATTTTGTCCCTTTTTTTCATTGTTTCATTCAAAATGAACATTTGAACTCTATTCGATTCTTTTGTTCGTCCATTCCTTTTATAGCAGTGGATGTGTACATGAGTAGATATGCACATGGCCACAAATCGATATTTTCTGCAATTGAAAGTTGACCATAAATATCATTATAGTATTTCATGTTTATAACAGACAAAACAATGAAACATTATATATTTAGTAACCAAATCTCTTTCTGCGGTAATTACATTGCCAGGAGGCTTTGCTATGTACTTGGGCAGCTGGGTTTTTATCTCAGTACTAAATCAGTAAATTCAGCCAAAAAAAAAAAATCAAATTTACAACATTACTTACTTCTTGCTGGATAGAAATACACTTCGAGAAGCTTAGTAAATTTGGAAATCCATAGATTTTGTAATCTCAATTTGAAGAATTCTATTATTATTAGTTACTGGATAATTGAATTTAAAACCATCATCATAATTCTTAATCGAAGCTCTCAAGTCGAGTCAAGTTGAATGTACGCAATTATGTCAAATATTTTTTTGTTGTAAAAAAAATTCAACACTAAAATGACTAGCTGTGTCTAGTAAAACAAATGTCTAGAGCATGAATGATTAGCTTACTTTGAGAAAAAATTCTGTTATTAGTAAGAATTCTATCTGAAATATGATTATTTTACATTAATTATGTATATAATCTATTAAAAAAATCTCAAAAATAATAAATAATGTTGTACATTGTAAGATTATTTATTTATAATTATTAATAAAAGTAATTATTAATTTTAATACACATTTCTTATTTTAAAATTATTCTTTATTATATTTAACTATTTTTATTTCCTTAACCTTTAAAATATAACTTTTTTTAAAAATATACTATCACTATTTTTTAAAATAAAAAAATATATGAAATGTCTGTTTTTTAACTGGTTAAAATAAAATAAGGAGGGAGAAAATGTGAAGCAGCGGAGTAACTCCTCACAACCAAACCCACATCATGTTCATGCCGTAACCTCGGCTCTGTCCAAGCGCATGATTAAAGAGCCCACCTTCCAGGGATGACGTGGAGCGATTTCATTGGGCCATTTCGTCTCGTCGGGATTCATACCAACACACCAATAAACAATACCAGTCACTCTCACTCATTTCTCTCTCTCTCTCTCTCTCTCTCTCTCTTCCTTTCTCTTTCTTTCCATCTGTGTTTTTTCTCTCTGCAGAATTTCCCAAATTTCTCCACGACCCTATCTCTTTTGCTCCTGAAACTCCCACATTCTTCACCAGCAATGCACGATCTTCAATACGAATGCAGTTTCGATATTTGATTTCGGAGTGAATTGGAATTGGAAAATGCTAGAGGCAATGGAAAGTTCGGTCAATGGGGGGTTCACCCATTTGCAGAGCTGTGGAGATAGCAGCGAAGAAGAGTTATCGGTGCTTCCTCGTCACACCAAAGTGGTCGTAACAGGAAATAACCGCACCAAATCGGTGCTCGTTGGTCTTCAAGGTGTTGTTAAGAAAGCCGTTGGACTAGGTGGATGGCATTGGCTGGTAAGTTTTATTTCTCTACCCTTCATAATGACAATTCGTATTATGAATTGCTTGATTCTAATTTTGGGTTGCTCATGTCGTTTATGTGCATTATTTTGAAACCGCGTGATTCTTGAAACCAATGTCCTGTGTCGGTCAATTTTGGTATTTTCTGTTTCATTATTATTTCCTCACATGTCTAATTCTGATCAAATTTAATTGCTCTGAAGCCCCTTTTTCGTTCAAGTTTTTCAAACTAATCGAAAGGTTTTAATCCGTTCTAACTTCTAAACCCCACTACTGCATAATTTCTTATTGAAATTATTCACTGAGCTCGTTTAATATAGAATTTCAAATGCTTGGTATTTTGTATTGCGGATTGAATAGGTTTTATTCTTTCATATATGTTTTGAGTCGCTATTCTGAATCATTACTTGTGGGTACTCATTGCATGTCTTTTTCGTTGCTGGATCTGGTGTTTTATGAGGTGCTCTATGAGGATCAGTGATTAATTGGATATTTCGCTAGCTTTTATTTTATTGACGGAAGTAAATTATATGATCTTTGCTTTGGTTTTGTTGTTAGTATTGGTAATTTGAGCTCTGAATTGAGTATTTTATGCCATTTTGACATTGCTCTGAATTGATGGCGATGTTCTGTCAGGGATTGTTGATTTGTTGCATGTTCATTACTTGCATGTTTTTTTTTTTTTTTTTTTT
>PYAF01001671.1:1983761-2029306 GCA_007407185.1 Glycine tomentella | reverse complement strand
GATCAGTTGTTAATTGGGTCTTCTATTTGCTCTTATTTATTGATGGAAGTAAATTAAATGATCCTTGCTCTGGGTTTTGGTATTGGTAATTTGAGGTCTGAGCTCTGAATTATGCTTGTGCTATTAATGTTGTAATTGAATCAGAATTAGGGCAAGAAGCTAATATTTATTTTACTCCAATCAGAATCTGGGCTATTCTTTGAAGGTTTAACTATACCCTAATTGTTTTTTTTTTTCCCCAATTTCCCTTCTCTGTTTTTTCAAAAAAAAAAAAAAAAAAAAAACTGACTGATTATACATCTTATATGAAAAATTCGCATTGAAATCAAACTAGTTTTGGGGCTTTCTTTTGGGAAATTTGAATTTGAATATTATTTATAAGCTGTATTTGAAACTAGGTTGGCATTAGTGATAGCAATAAGTAGGGTCTTGCTAAAGTACTATAATACTTGGCTCCATAACCATTCAACATTAGAAACGTAACCTTAAATCATCCAAACATAATTCTAACAACAAACTTCTAGAACTATTTTTTAAACTTTTTTTTTTTTTTACGGTAACGACTGGAATTCATTCAACGGAAAAATAGTTATTTACATCACTTAACAAAGAACCATAAATACTGGTAATTTTTAAACTTATACTTACTCTCCAAAACCTATCAAAAAATGATACATTAAAACTAATTAGTGATATATCATTTTTAAACTTATACTAAATACATTCCACATATAATAGAGCTTACGTAAAACTACTAGTGTGTGTCTCTTTTTTAAATTGTCAACTATTTTAAATTCTGCCTTTATATTAAGTTTAAGATTTTTTATGAAAAATTTTATTTGCTATATAATTTTAAATTTATTTTATATATTAATATATTTTTTAAAAATACTAATTCGTTTATTGTAAAATTACTTCTTTTCTTCAATTTTTTCAATTTTTTTTGTAGGCTTGGTGAAATATTTTTTAGTGTAATTGAAAAAATATTCATATAGAATATTGATATACTTGCTTTGTTTATATATAAAAGTTTAAGCATATATTGAAATGTTTTGATTGTAATAATCAATGTTTAAAAACATTATAACAATAAAAATTTAAGATAGCTAATATTGACATCTTTATCATAATAATCATATTTATCTTATGTATTGAATGTTATCTTATAAATGGTACGTGATTTGAATTTATATATAAACATTTGTCTTAATTGTGAATGATATTGTCACAGACCCACTCCTGGATTATGACCAGCGCAAAAACTATAATTTCCTTAGCTTTTCTAGTCTAAGAGTATTTCACTCCAAATTACAAATAAAAAATCAACCAAAAGGGGTTACCGAAAATTCCCCTATAAACCGTACAAACCCCATATTGAATAACCTATGAAAACATATCATATTTTACTTCATTGTATTATGTTCAAGAATAATAACTTTGTAAATCTTTCATTGTATTTTGTGCACATAGATCACATTATCTTTTCGTTATGGCGAATGATAATTATAGAACTACGACATTTAGCTCGTAGACTGCATTATCTCTTCGTTGTAACGAATGGATCTTTAGGAACTATGGATATTCAACCCATAGGCTGCTTTATCTCTTCTTGCAGCAAACGGAAACAAAATACATACATATATATATATATATATATATATATATATATACACACTATGAGTGTTTGACTTAGGCTATATTATTTCTTTGTTGTAGCAAACGGAAAACATATATACTATGAGTATTCGACTCAGGGTACATTATCTCTTTGTTGTAGCAAACGACAATCAATCATAAACTCACAATAAATAAATAAATAAATTAAATAATCCAATATCACTCTTAAGTATCTTATAAAAAATCTCATAGAATTCCAATCAATCGAAAATAAACATTTTACTTTATTCTCAAGTACTCCTAGAATTTCAAAGATCACAAAAGAATATATTTTTGGAGTTGCTTCTCCTAAAAGAATTTAAAAATGCTGCTAAGTAGATTAACTACTCACCACCAAAAAGAATGTAATCAATGCCTTCCAATGCTGTTGGGAGGATCAACCACCCTATTTTCCATAGGATCTTAAAGAGATCAAGTAGAAATTTTAAGGAAATGGGTGGTGTTCCCTTTTACTCCAACCACCTTCCTATGTTTGAGAGTGCCACAAGGATGCAATAAACCTGATGAATTTTGGAATAATTGAGGAAAATGAGTGGAAGGTTGAGAGATGAAAAATGGGGAAGAAGAGGGAGGGTTTGAGAGATGGGGGTGGGTTCTTGAAAGAAGGGAATTAGGAGAGGGGGAGGGAGGGGGGTCTCGGGTGTTTTTAAAAAACAGAGGGGGTGATTGTTATATATATGTGTGTGTGTATATATATATATATATATATATCTGAAACGTTGCGTTTCAGATATATTACTGACTAAATAATCATAATATATAATTCAGAAAGCTATATCAGAACTAGATTATTTAAATCATTCCAAAAAAAATATTGTATTTACTATTTAAATAATTTACTATTTAAATAATTAATGTGTATTAATTAAATCACTATATTTATATACATATGGGATTGGGGCCTGTTGGGTACTATAATGCCCATACCTGATACCTGCACCTATCCCCATTGAATTTTGCTGGTAAATCATTGCCTTCAGTTTCATCTCTTTTGAGCGGTTATTTACTCTACCTGTGGTGGATTTTTTTTTTTTTTTTTTTTGGGGGGGGGGGGGGGGTACGCATAGGGTCCTGCTAGAATTGCCCTCCCTAGTTAGCTTTTGTTGTCAGATTATTATTTTACATTGTTCTTAATTGGTATAAACAAATGCAGGTTCTTACAAATGGTATTGAAGTGAAGCTACAAAGGAATGCTCTAAGCGTGATTGAAGCACCCACCGGTAACGAGGAAGATGATGACCTTGAGTTTGAAAATATGCCGTGGAATGGATCAGATTTGGGTGAGTTTGCACTTTACAGTTTTTAGCTGTCTTCCCTGCTGACTGGTAGTGGTTTTGTGATTTGTGATCAAAGTATTCAGCCTTGCATGTAGACCGGTATTTGCTATTATGTATACACGCTACTCTGAAACTGAAAGTGGACATATATGGGAATGCTGTCATATTTTTATTAATTCATTGTTGTTTTAGCTTCCATATCCATGGGTTTCCAAAGTGGTAGAGATTGGTAACATTGGATCCGTTATGTCTTCCCCTGTTGCTTGTGCCATCTCTAAGGCTTTGTTTGAGAGAGGGATTTTGGAGGGGAAGGGAGGGGAGAGAAAGGTTTATGTAGAGACATCTCCTTGTTTGGGAGTTTTAATTTTTGAGGGAAAGGATATGAGAGTTTTCAAAAACTCTTCTAAAATCCTCCAAAGCCTTAAAATCGTTGTCCCCCCTATTTGGGGGTTTTTAGAAGGAAAAATAACTAAAATTATTATTATACTAGTCAGTGTTAATAAAATTACTATCATACTCTAGTCAGTGTAAAATATATAATGTATTAATATTTTAAATAAGGAAAAAATTGTAAAAATTTCTTATTAACTCTCTATTTCTCTCTCTTAATATATTTTTAACTCCCAAACAAGGAGAAAGGAACTTCCCTTATTTTCCTCCCTTTCCTTCCCCTTGAATCTCTTTCTTTCCCCTCCTCTCCTAACTCCCAAACAAAGCTTAAAGTTCTTGTGTCTTAATTTAATCTCTGTTGACCCCACCATTTTTATTTAATTTGGTGTACTTTGTTTGATTTCTCAGCATCGGATGACACACAGAAGTTCCACAAGCCGAGGCTTAGAATGCATAGAACATTGGGATCATCTCACAAGACTATGAGTAGGTCCTTCTCTGGCGATTCACAGTCAAAGGGCTCCGTTTCTATGCCTCATGGGTCCACGGTATATCGACTTTGTTTTTTTTCTTAATTTGTTTCCCCTCCCTCCCACTGACATAGTAAATGATTTATCCTACAGTTAGTATTTTAATTATTAACATTATTTTTGAATATTTTGTGTAGAAGGTCGACTTGAGCAAACTTGAAATGGCTGCATTGTGGAGATATTGGCGACATTTTAATCTAGTAAATTCCTTTAGAACTAACTTTTTGGTTACTGTCTCCCAAAAAAGATGGTTTTGGAAGTGCGTGTATGTGTCCCCTATGTAATTACTACTTGAAATGGATTTCTGTAGGTGGATGCGGTCCCAAACCCATCAAAAGAGCAGCTAGTAGATGTTGTTCAGAGGCATTTCATGTCGCAGGTGACTTAAAATTTGTGATTGCATATTTGTTTGTGTTAAATAGTATTCGTTGAATATTCTATGGTCTGTAAATGATGTTTTTAAGGTGGTGAACTGCATATCCAATTCCAATCTCTTCCAGAGCAAGCTAATCTCTATTATTAGTTGATACGAAAATGTTTCATTCAAATCTTTAAAATTTAAAAGGCTTGTGTAATATTCCAAATTTTTTAAAGATAAAATTATACCAAATGAATATTTTGGTTATTAATAAGCAGTTTAATTTTTTTATTAAATGAATTGCCTTTATATTATGGTGTATGTGTTTGTATATGCCCAAGTGTTCTCGTATGTTTGTTGAAGAACTTGAACAAGAATAGCTGATTTTGGGTATCATAGTCTGAAATTGTGTTTCTGTTTTGTGAAGCAAATGGACGAATTGCAGGTGATTGTGGGATTCGTCCAAGCTGCAAAGAGGCTTAAGACTGTGTGCAAATGAGAAGAAATGGTATTTTGATAAATTAAATTGTCTATGCTAACAAAGATAGGTTATGTTATATCCACTTCCCTTAGTATTATGTTAATATTTATCGGTGATCTGTAACTTTCTGATATAGTAGTAGGTTAGTACTTTTGAGGTTGTTATAGAGACTCTTACTCTTTTGTAGCGACCCAGTTATGTAGATAAATATGTGACCTTGCGACTGGATCATCAGGGAAGTTACCAAGGCTTTCTTTTCAACATGATTCAATGTATTGCTGACCTGGGAAGTGGGTTTTTAGAGACCTCGATGTATATATATTTTAGTTTCTTCTAACTTTGATTCGTCTTAAATGAATTATCGTGTTGTGCCACCTGGTCCGGTGTAGTGGATTGTTGCCACCATCTCAAAGTGAGTTGAACGTTTGTATAATTGTGAGAAATGACGATCATTTTTTTAATACGTGGCACAATAAAAAAAATGACATGTAACTATGCATTAAATCACATCTCATTTTTTAATAATAGGCAATATCAATACTGTGATTATGTCCTTTGACTTGTTGGTTGAATTACCAACCATGTATTGCGGATTTGTCCTGTAGCCATTTGTTGCGTATGTTAATTTTGCATTGGCTGTTTTACTTTCTTTTGTAAATCTCGGTTTAGTGTATTCTCTTATTGGGTGCTGCTTAGGCACATCTTGTGACTTTGGCATTGACCTTTAATTCAATAATATTGGTCTTTTGCTTTTCAAAAAGAAAAAAATACTGTGATTATGGCATAGATATGGTGTTATTATTATAATATTAAAAAGAAACTAAACAATTGAAATAAATATCTACCTTTTGACTCCAATTGTATAAACTCATCTCCTTTTAGTGGTATCAATTAGAAATTAAATTATTCTAATTTATGCTATCGGTCCTCTCATCACTTGACCCTTTTTTAATTCCAAATTATATTTTATGTTTAAAGCATTCCATTTACGCAAAGTATTTAATTTGTAATTTTTTAAATAGTTTTTCAATATTGTTTTTGGAAAAAGAGGCCGTGAAATAGCATGATAAGAGGCCTGACTTATGCGAAGATGTTTCATCGAAAATAACACACGGACATGATTTTTATTACCAAAATGTTGTGAGATGCAATCATTTTGAGGTAAGTTGTTTCGTACTAACAGGATAATGAAGTTGGAAAAAATTGGCTGAATAGATTTTCTAATTTCAGTATCAGTAAAGAATTAGATAATTTAAGACAAAAAATTCTCCAAACTAAATATTAGTTGATTCAATCAATTTTTGAAACCAAATGTCTAAATAGTTGATGAACAATAGGTTAAATGGTTAAGTAGTTGAAAATTCATGAAAAGATCACAATATCTATTTTTTTTAAATAAAATAATGTAGTTTTAGTCTCTTATTATAGATTTAAAATTGTGTAATGAGATTAAAATCATATAATTTTAGGCTAATATATTTGACATTCCTTTTAAATATGACGAATTTTAATTTCATAATAGATAATAAAATACTTAAAAATGAAATGCATTTAGAGATATAATTGATAAAATGCTTAATTTTAAATTTAAAAAATAATATTTAACTAACAAGTATTCTTAGGTTATTGGTTAAAAAAAATTATTATAGAGATCATATGAGAGTGTAAAAAAAAATTATGACACACATAATTTTATGCATCTTAATAATTTTTTAAATTTCTTAATTAATATTCAAGAACACTTATTAATATTTATTTATATTAAAATCTTAAATCTAGATATAAAATTAAGCTCTATTTTTTTTAAATGGAGGGAAACAATAAATAGGTAAATGGTGAGGAGAAAGTGAAGTAGGTAAGAAATTGAGTAAGAAAGGGAAATGTGATAGTGGTGGTGGGGACAGAGATCGGCGTAGCAGAAGCACCGGTGAAAATTCAACGTCTGCCTGCACATAAATAGAAAGATATTAGACACGCCAATAAAGTTTGGTGGTCGGTTGGTGCTTTCTTTGACATTCATTATTACCAATTATTAATTATTGAATATAATGTTTTCAAGACTCTCCCAACACACACAGTAGTGCATTGTTAACTAACCCCATCCATCTTAAGTTGGATCAGTAGCAACTACTTTGACTCCTTGCTCCTATAAGTACCTTCTGTCTGTATTATTCATTATAAGTCCTAACTACAAGACTTCTTTTTTTTTTTTTTAAGTGTGGTGTTAAGTACAAAAAAGAAAGAGAAAAAGAAAAAAAGATGAGTAGCTTTCAAGTGTGGAGTGGGTTTCTCTTGGCTTTGTCACTCTTGAATTCACGTGCTCTTGTCTACTCCTACCCCACCCCAAATTCTTCTTCACACCCTCCTCACCATGTTGCTGGTGCACACAAGCCCGGGTGCTACCAGCATACTCCTCCAACACATAGGCATCGTAAGATCCCACCACCACCATCACTACCGTCGTTGTCGCCGTTACCACCTGGGGCATTTTATTTCTTCTCTCCACCCCCTCCTAGTCCTCCCCATTATCCAAAAACTCCAAGGCCCGTGGGCCTAGGCCCACCCCCTCCAAGGTTCCGGGTACTTTGATTTGGCCTAAATAACATATATAATACATACTACATACATATCAGTGAGAGGTTCATCGGGCCTAGGCGGAAAAAGTTTGTTGTTATATATAGTGGTTCGGGCTAATTATCTTGCACTCTAGTCTCTTTTTCTCTTCCGTTTTTGTTAAGAGTAAACTGTAACAGTAACTGTTCTTGAACGTATGGTATATTGTTAATCTGGAAGTGTTTGAACGTGTTCATTTGAGGTGAACAGGTTTGCCATTTTACAAGTTTTTAAATTCTACATTAAATGTTGGTCTTGCAGAGCTATATTCTTATAAGGTTCACCAGGTTGTAAAAAGAGAAAGAAAAAGGTTATGAGTTTGAATTTCTTTGGATAAGATTCTAAAAAAATAATATGATAACGTCTTAACTTTTTAAGTGACTACTTTGATAGTGAAAATTTTAAGAAAAAACAATTTTATCATATATAATTTTATATCATCGCGTGAGTGTTTTATTCCGAGTTCTTTGAATAATATTATATATTTTTACAACAATTTTTGTAATAAAGAGAAAAATGTGAAATAAAATAATTAGTAATATGATGGAGAGAAAAAAATGGTGTGAAAAAGTGATGTGGAAATGTGAGATAAAAATAGTATTATTCAATTCTTTTTTATTAAAGTGTTTCTAACAATGCAATCATGGTAAATCACTTTTGCATAGGTAGTACAATGTCATATAAGAACTTCTATAATAAGTTTTCTATTGATGTACTCCTTAAAACCTTAAAAATAGATTATAAGATTGGCTAACAATTCTTAACAGCAGTTAAGAAATAAGAACCATTGCTTCTATGAGTAACAGTTCTTATAAGAATTGTCATATTATTAGCTCCAACAGTGAAACCACTGATTCTCAAGTTTTTTTATGCATAAGAATGAAAACAAAACATAAGAAAATAAGCAGAGTAGACTATAGTCTAATGTGCATGACTCCCAAAATGTCTGTTAGCGTAAGAGAAGAAATTTGAGGTGGCGTCCAATGGTGCAAAGCTTACTCGTTGGTTGTTTCATATTTTGCTAACCAATCCGCATAGGCATTAGCTTCCCGAAGTGTGCGCTGCAAATGTACATTCCAATCCTTGTTGAGCATTCCACGAATCAAACTAATCAGATAATAATAAGGATGGAGATCACAGTTAGTATTATGGATCAAATCAACCGCCATGACTGAATCAGATTCACAAACTATATTTCAAAGACCATCATTTCAGGCTTTACAGAGGCCGTGAAAGATGACAAAGAGCTCAGCTTTGAGACTCAAGTTTAAGAATCTTATAAACAACTGTCGTTAAAAATGTTCTTAAAGTTTTTTAGATGATGAAAATCTCTAACTTTTTTTTACATCATTTAAATTGCTTGAGGTTCGGACTTAAAAAACTATTGAAATATAATAAAAAAAATCATTTTAAAAACTTAATCAAAATATAGTTTAAATGCAAAAACATAATTAACATATAGATATAATAAATAGACGATAACAAATATAAGATATAGTTCGTAATAGAAATGACTATTAACTATTTATTTCGTAACTCAAAAACTGTAAAACATGAAAATGAACATAAAAAAACGTTTCTAAAACATACACGTCGTCAATTATAGACCACTATTAAATGTCTGTTTGTAATAAATAATGTGATAACACTTTATAGATTATAGAAAAAAATGATTTTAATAATTTGGTTTCTTGTTTTATAATTTTAATTTTCTCCTCTAAAATAGTAAAAATTAATCGAGTAACCAACTCTGAGATTACTGAATAGGGTAGTATTATATATGTCTTATAGTTGCCTTTTCAAACTAAGCACTGTAGACTTTATCAATATATTATCTGTGAAATAAACTTATCGAATTTGGTGTGCATTTCTTAAGTCGAAATAAATTCAAAAATAAAGAAAAAACGCGCATTTCAGTATCAACAAAAGAAACCGCGCATTTAAAGAAGAAGAAAAAAATGCTTCGAATAATTGATAATATATCCATGAGAGCCCAGTAGATTTGTTGGTTAGTTTTTGTAGTGTCACGTTGGCCCAATATATAGTAAACTGCATTTTGTTTTGACTATCAAAACTCCATGGACCATTTATTATTGAGTTCAATTTAAAAGGACTTTCAGTGTCATCTTTTTACACACACATATATAAATATAAAAGCATCTAATTGGAATTCACACCCTTCTGCCATAGCATATTAATAAATATGATGTGGTGATATGGTAAATTCCTATCAAATGAAAAAAAATATTTGTGGTGACAGTGCATAATTGCATATAAATAAAAATTTATATAATTTTTTAGATCAATTAAAATTTATATTATTTTCTGCTAAATTGATATTTAACTCATGGGCTAAGCTCAAAAAGTAAGCAAGGTATTAACTTTCATCGCTAAAGTTTTTTTGTCGTTCTCTGTTAGACATATGAATTTAACAGAAAAATTGACATTAATTGGACCCAATAAGGCTTCTTGTTGCCATTCGTTCTTCAATGATGGGCAAACAACCTGGGCCTTGGCCATTGTACTTAGATATCGGCTATTATATCTTGGACCCTCCCTCCGAAAAGAAGGAAACGCATCTACCAGAAACTAGTCATTTTATAAATAAATAAAAAAAAATCAACAAAAGCTAACTATAAGTTTTTTCAGTATTTTTATATTATTTTTCAATTAAAATTGGATTTTTATGCCAACTTATTATAACAACTTTTATTATATAGGTTACTGTGGTTAAATTTTAGTTTTAATTGTAGAAAGATTGGTTATGGGAAGGATACTCTATTTTGGAGACACATATGGTGAAACGATACTCCTTTAATGCAATGACATGCAAGACTATTTGGCCTAGCAATAGATAAAGACATATCAGTCCAAGGTATGTTAGCTCGGGGTGTAGATCAATCCGATTCCTGGAACTGGTATTGGAGGAGACAACCTTTTCAATGGGAGGTGGATCTCATCGCAGATTTGGAAGCATTGTTAGCCAAGGTCGTGTTACTTCAGAATCAGCATGATACTTGGAGATGTATCTTGTCCCCTGACGGTTTGTTTTCTGTAAGTGCAATTTATAATCACCTAGTTAACAAATTTGCTCCTCATATTCAGGATTCGAATCTTATTCTTGGTAAATTTTGGAACAGTGTTGCCCCTATGAAAGTGCTTGTTTTATTCTTGGCGATTATTTTTGGATCGATTGCAAACTTGCGAACTACCAAACAAGAGAAGAATTTCCATTTTGAATGTCTAGCAATCATGTTCTTTTTGCAGAGCAAGTTTGGAGACTGCTGAAAATCTTTTTCGGCAGTGCAAGTGCAGTTCTTTAATTTGGCAAAGAGTTTTCTAGTGGCTAGATATGTCTGTTGTTATTCCAAATGATTTGCAAGCCTTATTCAATTTGTTTGGGTCTTTGGTTCTGGGAAAAAAGTGTGAAGAAATGGAAATTTTGAATAAGGCATTGCACCTGTTGGTGTATATGGAAGCATAGGAATGGCATGATTTTTAAGGGTCACTCTTCATGGATGCTTAACATGCTACTCTGTTTGAACTCATATGAGTAGATTCTTTCTGATTTTTGTATTTGGATAGGTTATACATGTAAATCGATTTATTCCACTTGTACATTCGTTGCAGTACTCCTTGTACTTGCATATCCTTTTGGTGATTCTATATAATCTAATTTTCCTTCCAAGATTTTTTTGGAAAATACCTAACAAAAAAAAAAATAGTTTAGGGGCTTTGGCCTTCCATAGCAACAAAAAAAAATATAATAATTAAAAAAAAATCAATGCACCATATCTAAGTTTTTTTTTTTACTTCTTACTTTTTTCTACCAACACAAAGTTGGTTTAGATAATATATGTGTGATTTTCTTTAAGTCACAAGATCAAACATTATGTACATTTATGGAATAGGTATATTTTATTCTGAAAAGACATTTCCAGAAAAGAAAAAGAATTTCAAGGGGTGCATCTGTTTACAAAAAAAGGTTAAAATGGACAATTAAAATATAAAAAGGGAGAATGAAGTGTACTTAACAAAAACTGAGGTGTAATCATAAGTGCCCAATTCTATTTTATTTGGGCCAGCACTTAAGCAATTGGAACCATCTAAGTCATTGGCTAAATGTGCTTGGGGTCCTCAAAAGAAACAACAATAATCATTCCAAAAGTCAACAAAACTATACACATGATTCAAGGTTGGTGTTAACACCGATATGTATATATATAATTAATAATTAATGACAAAATAATAATTCGGGTGGGGGAATCAGACGCTTGAATATATTATGACATGAATAAATAATTATACCATCATGTACCCCTAACTTAGACAATTCCAGCAGTACTAAATTTCTTAAAATACTGAATTGGAAAATCAAATCCTAATCAGGCCACCAACCTGTACCCGGCCTCCATTTTTTTTTATATACCAGGAACTTTAACATGTAAGACATCAGGGCTATCAAATCTTAAGTATTGCTTATTTTCAAAGGAAGTGATTCGCTCGCCTGAATTGAAATGATGCAATCCTTTTCTCCTTTCCTGTTCATTTGAGAATCCTAAATTATATATATTTGGGTTTGGTGATCACATCAACGGACAACCATCAGTTTTCTTCAGTGATAAGCCTAAACTTGAAATCTGCACTATCTTAAATAGCAGGCTTTGAGTAATATTGTTGAAATGGTATCCATTGAGAACGTAGTTTCTTTCTTGCTCTTTTTTTTTTTTTTTGTTAAGTTGAAAATAGAGCGTAGCTTAATTAACTGGTATCTTTCACGGTGTTCAACTGTTCATCAAGGGACTGTAGTTATATGATGGGGGATTAGTTAGATTTTCTATTTCCTATTCCGATCCTCTATTGGTCCAATAGAGCCGTCCTGACAAAATGTTGGAACTCCTTTCTTTGTGGATATTCATCATTTGTGGCTCTTTTTCTCTTTTTTATGAAAAGCATTGATTGTGTGTTAACGTTTTACGCTTTAGATAAATATAATACTGACGAGTGTTATTAATAGTGACATATTGATTACGAATTGTGCTTGGATGATATATCAATGTAAACCTTGGTTAATTAACACGGTGATCGAAAGATCCTATTAGTTAAGATTGGTTACATGTTAGTTAAGTTTAACTTTAACCCTTCTCCTTTTGCAATATCACATGTCTCGTAAAAAAAACAGTCTCCTTGTAAGGGAGTCAGAGAGACCGAACCTACCCTGGTTTTTTAATTTTTTAGGTAAACCCCCTACCCATATATTTACTTGAGCATCTTGTTCGTAAATTGTGTTTTGAACTTCATCACTAATCAACACATATAGGGTACTCCAAACCCTACGTTGTGGTGACGGTGTTGTAGAATCTATTTGTTTTTGAGTTTCTACAAATATATTATATACACTTTAGTTTTATCCGTATCTACAAATATATATATATATATATATATATATATATTATTGAGAACCAAGCAATCACACAACAATCAAGATTGGAGAAAGAAAGAAAGGGAAAAAAAACAACACAAAAAATTTATCCTTGATTTATCCAATATGGACTAAGTCCAACTATTCAATGTATTTCTCTCAAACACTCGTATAATTACACTCAAACTACAAGGAAATATATAAGGCTTAAAAATACTATACACATTAGCTGTTTATAGGATCAAGCTCAAACTACAAATAATAAAACACGAAATCAACATCAGTACTAAGCCTAAGAAAAAAGTTTCAGGATCACATTCCTTTAGCTCCCATCAAAGAGACTCCCTTTGACCCTCCCGTTCACCAAGAAACGAGATCCCTATGCATATTTGTTAATATAAGTCATATCCAACATATATAACATATATACATTTGTCATGCTCTCATGTGCATTGATAAAGACAGTGGTTTAGCTTACTGTCTAATTTAATAAATAAATAGATAAAAATGAAGAGAATTCATAAAACATAAAACATGTGCACCTCTATGATATCATCCAGAGACTAGCTTATCCGATAAAGACTCTATTGGCATTGTCTCCCTCTAAGGCCCACGCCACGTGCCCTAGCACCCAAAGGCGAAAACACCACATCGGGTAAAACAATGCTTCCCGTTGCTGCAACGCCTATATATATTGCATTGTTTTGAAAAGTTTCGATGATCATAGGTCATAGAGAATTCAATTTGATTCACACATAGTCTCTTTCAATTTCATTTGGACCACAAAAATAAGTGTTATATTTATATTTATATGAGATGAATAATCAGCCGTGTTTTTTGTTTCTTCTCATTTTTACTTCACTTCTGAAGTAACTTCTAGGTTATATATAAGCAGTAGTATATCAGAATAGGAAATAAACTTTTTATTAAATATTTGAATTCGAATATAACAAACTTATAAACTAGTAAAAAAACTAAAAATTAACTTATTTAACATGTCAAGCAAACACTAAAACTTCGAATTTAATGGAAGAAAACAAAGCTAGCTTATTGGTCAAATATATATGTTATAAACTGTTAATGGAAGAAAATGAATTTAATGTACATAATTAAATTATGGCTGTACAGTAAAAAGAGTAAACTTTCAGTAACATCAATTAATGTCTTCTCAAGACGAGAGCTAAAGATAGATCATATATATATAAGGAAGGTTCTAATTGCAACAGCTTTGAATTTTGCAAACATTTTTGTGTTTCCAAAAGCAGTACGTACGCAGGCAACAATTACCTATTGAAGATAGCAACTACTGATAACTAATACAAATGTTCGATGACGAGCATAAGTTCCTTCCTTAGTTCCTTGGTCAGTTAATTAAATGATTGAATAAAGTCCATTAAAATAAGTTCTGATGTTTATGTGAACTACGTTTTATGCCAGCTAACATATAATTGAATTAGTTATATTATTTTTATACGTACTTTTAACAATATATTGTTATATTTATTTATTTATCGTATAACGTATTTCATTATATATTTTTTTTCTTAAATAATTGTTCAAAAGTATTGTAATAGAAATTTTCTTTGGTATGTATAGAATTTTTTTTTTTCCTAATCAAATGTGTTTATATGCTGAGGAAACTAATAACTCTCATATTTTTAACAAAATTAATGTGATTTCTCTCTTTAAAACGGAATTCCAAACATGTATTAAGTGTAAAAATCTTACACTGATTCACTGAATGCATGAGAAATATTTTTTTACAGTTTAACTAATACGTCAGATAGTCTTATAAAAATTGCATAGCCTATACATAAGCAGGCATGTGCATGTTATATATGACTAAAAATATGCAGAGGAGTTATGATTAATTAGGCTTTTTTTTTTTTTTGTTAAGTTTTATGATTACACATTCCCCACTAGGCAGTAGGCACCAGACATTTCATAAACCTTAGACATTCCCCATGTGGCAGCACGTTGGGCTTGACTGGACTGGGCCTTGTACCAGTCCCACCCGTTTGTCTTTTTTCTCATAATGAAAATGACAGCATTTCTCTACACCAAAATCGCTGTCTAGCATTATGCATGCTAAATGAATTTGCCATTCAGCTGAGTACAAGTAGCTATCATCAACTTCTTCAACTTTATTTATCTAGGGAGTAATGACTTTATTTGATTGCAGTTGTTACTTGTTAGCTTTGCCTCGTGTTATATTCGCCTTTTTTTTTTAAATTCACTGCTTAAATTAGAATGGCATTTCTCCAAGAAATTCTATTAATGAAATAAAATTATACATTTTTTAACAACAATACACTTTTTGATATGCTTTTTTTAATAATTTTTTACTGTTAACTGAAATTTATTAGAAAACACAACTTTTTTTATGGGTTTCATTTCTTATTTAATTTATTATTTTTCACTAATGATTTTAGAGTTTTTAAAATTTTGATTAATAAAAAAAAAGTGTGTTAGAAAGAGTATATTTGAAAATGTGTTGATGGTCCTCCTTATTAAAAAAAAAAAGAGTAATGAGATGAGATCAACGATACAATGAAAAAAAAGTTAAAAAGAAAAAGAAAATATCAAATAGGTTGTTGTATGATTTTGTTATATGAATATGTATAGCTGGAAGCGGCCCATAAAACAAAAAGTTTTGGTCAATCAAATGAAAGCTTATCATAGTGCCGTGCGTATTGGCAGCTACATAGGTATAAAATAAAAAACAAACCTCCTTTAGATGAAAGCACGTAAGTCCAATACGGATAGTGTTGCAGTTGAAAATACACAAACTCCAAGGGTTGGTGCCTTGTTCGTAGGGAACCTAATTGTTTAATTATATAAGCAGGTCAATGAGCAATAGTTTGAACTAGAAGTTGAGATTCTTTTAACACCATGATGAGGATTTGATGGTACCAAAGAAGCCAAATTTTATTTATCTCTGCACTAAGGATTAGGTCCAACCTTTTTTTAAAATAATAAAATTGGAGCACACCAACAAAATATTAAAAAGCAGAAGAAGAAAAAGAGACTGGTGAGTGGGACAATAATTGATAATGTTATCTCAATTATCCCCCAGAAGCCAAAAGGTAGCTAGTATCTCTTTTATCGCATGAAAGGACTCCTAATCTCCTATGGTATATATGCCTTGAGGTCCACCTTCCATGTTATAATTGACATACCAAACGAAATACTGATTGTGATACTAGGATTTTGTGGCCTAATTAACTTTTTCTCTTCTCTAAAGAAGAGACGATAATTATTGTTAACATGGTGGAGCAAGTTTGAACGGCTAAGAGTATTTTGTATGTTTTTTATTCCTTATCTACGAATCGGATAGCTTGCTGCCTAAAACCTCTCTTTAGGGATAGTTTTACTACTGTTTCTTGATTTCGAAATTCGAATTGTTCATAACAAATAGCTTGGTGAACTAAAGTTGTGGAATGAGGGGTTTGACCAACTACCATCATCCCATATGTTGTATGCAAGGAAAACTACAGAAAATTGTAAACAACACCCGAGAAAATATTATATATATCTTGGTCAAACTCTCAAGTTTGTCTTAAAAAAAGTCATAGATAAAATCTATATATAAGATTTCTCTTTGAATTGAAATGTAAAATGATTTTTAAATATTTTTAATTCTTACATGCTTGTTTGTTACAATGTCAAGTACGAGGAAAGTCTGCATGTTAGATTCGATCAAATAAATCAATTAAGCAATATGTAAGTGATAAAAAAATTATACACTTAAATCTCTAAAGTTGTGGGTCAAATGTGATGTACAATTCGTTTTGGTAGTTCACACTTCACACTTGATCCATTCATACAGATCTTTTTTTATGTATACTATTATATTAAAAAAAATCAAATTGAGCATAAAGAATATATTATATAATAAATTGGAAATATTTTATTTGAAAAACTAGTTAACAGTTGACACTTATAATATAGTGTTTTATAAATTTTGAACAAGGAAAAAAAAATATTTATTGTTATTCCTTAAATAGTTGGGAAAGAAGAAAAAGATTTACATATTTATGACAAAATGGGTTCAACCTGACAAGTCAATCCGTTTAGTCTTTCTTTTTGGCAGATTGGGATACAGTCCGTGAACTTGTCGTGACCAGTCTTGTTGTGACCCAAAAAAAATGGGTTGAACGCGTGGTGGGACGGGTTAACCCACAACTTGTTAATAATTTCATTTATGATTTTATATAATCATATATTAATATAATAATATTAACACAATAACACAAGACACACTCACAACAAAACAAACTTGGGGCAGAGGCCAAAGAAACAATGAAATGTTCTCCACTATTCTAGTCTTCCACTCTTGACTCTCGTGGCGGCATAGCATGGCACAAGACACATTGGACAGCGATGGTGCGATGCAGCACAAGACGCACGGACAACGCGACGCTACGCAACACAGGAGCAACACAAAGGTCAGTGGATGTAGTGGCAAGCACAACACGAACTGCACGACGGACTTCTCATTCTCAAGTTCTCGTCTTCTCACTCACACACCACACATGCTTCTGGTAAGTTCCTTTATTTAAAAATTAACAAGCCAACCCATCAACCTGCACCCGTCTACAAACATTTTTTGGTTTTGGCGGACCAACCTGTCACCCCAACTAAAAAATGGGCAGACTATCACTTTTGGTCATTTTCTGAAATGCGAGACGAATCAACCCGATCCATTTTTGACAAGTTGGTGGCGGGTCGGATGGATCATCCCATTTTACCCCCCTAATATTTCCAGGAAAGCAAAAGCATTTGCCTTTCTTAATAAAAAATCATTTCCGTTTATATGTATTATTGCATGTATTTGTATTTGTTTAAATTCCGATAGAATAGTTATTTTGTAAATAAAAAATGGTTTCAATTACAAGTCATTTTAAATATATATGTATATAATATTTTTTTTATTTTCTTTAAATACATATCTCATAATTGAGCATGTCAAAGTAATTAACCATAAATTGCAGGTACCGTGCATGCAGTTGGTGGTTTTGAATGTTGCTTGACTCTCTTGATTGAAAATGAATGTGATGAATTGCTGTGAAATACTAACGCGGGGTGGCTTACTGGATTTATTGCCTTTGGCTTTGAGAAAGTGGTCACCACTCACCATCATATTCATATATATCATTCACAAACGGTTTCCTTCTGATATTACGTTGATTGGAACTCTTATTGTGATTGTTTTCACTCCGATTAAAATATTTCATGCCTATTAGTATCATATTATATCATCATTAACATTAACCTAGTGTCACCACAGCTACTATTATTTAATTAATTAATTTCAACTTTAAAATTACAATTATATATTCAATTTTCTAATAACTCAAACATAAAGATTATAGGAATTCTGATCTTGAACAACTAAAATTGTAATCTCACGTGCCAAATGAATTTTGATTAACACAAGAGTTTAATCTTGATTAAATTACATTTTGTTCAGATCGGTGAGATAGAAATCAGATGGATGAGCTGTACTGTAACGTACGTCCCCGTCAATGGTAGTTGAGCAAGTGCATTAGATATGCCAACTGTGATTAAACGCTCTACTTTTATTTTATCACATATTTATACTAATCAAATCCTATGTAGCGTTTTCAATACATTATTTATCCTTACGATATTATGAAATTTTAAAATTGAGAAACATTATTTATCCTTATTCATTCTTCTAAAAACAAAATAAAAACATAAATCCTATCCAATCATGATTCATGGACGAAGGCAAGGGAGCTTGATGGACAACGGCGCCGTTATAGAAAATGTTCAGTTTTTAAAAGCGTTTTACCTAATTAATATGCTCCCCTTAATCAAATAATAAATGTTAGAGTTTCATTAAAAAAAAAAAGAGTTTGCGTCCCAAAATTTAAATTATGATGCCGTCTCTATAACTAACTCATCTTATGTTTTTTCAAAGGGAACTCATCTTATGTTAAAGCTAAAAATATTATTATTGATCACTTAATTACTTTATTATTTGCAGTTTCTACTTACAAACAAGCGATTTAATCTACTAATAGATGATCTATCAAAAATAAAATAATCTAATAGATCGTTTGTTGGTTATGTAAGTTTGTTAGTTGATCAAGTCTCTTTCTCCTTACCCCGGCGCATCAGGATTCAGGCGGGAGTGGAAGGGTAAAGGGAGCACCTACCACTAGTGACCACAAGCACTACTTGTAACTTTTTTTATATTTTTAAAATAGTATATTTAAAGCCACTTTAAATCCTAAAAGGTCTGAATCGACATGAAAATACTTACTTAAAAGATAGTTTTTAAAATATCTAACTTTTTATAATATTTTATCTTGTCTGTGTATATATGATTTGTGCCTTTAATTTATACCCGAACTAATAAAATTTATAAAAATAGCACATGTACTGTTTTCTCCTTTGGAAAGTTAGATTTTTCAGAGAGCCGTGAGATTGAAAATTTCCAGTCAGTAGCTGGCTTTTGGTGAGTGGGTCATATATTATTGCTTTATCATATTTTTGATCATATTATCGTCCCACCAAAACACAGGAACAATAACCCCACTTCCCGTTACCCCATTCCCGTGGGTGATTATTTATTTATTTTGAGATTCCATTTCGTGTCTTTTAAACTCCAACAAACATGAAAAAAAAGACAAATATAATGCATGTGAAATAAAAGAAAACTAACTAGGATGATTGAAAATTCAAGTTAGGGGGAAATCACTTTTTTCCACTTACATTGTTTATAGAATACTTTTTATAATATTATTTCTATGTATTTATTCTAATCACACCAACCATCTCATTATACATTTTTTTTTCTCTTCTTAATTTTCTATTTATTGTGAAAAAAATATAAAAGTTCATTAAATACATTTTTTTGCTATTACATTAAATACAATTTCTCAGCTTTCAACTTTCATAACAAAATAATTGTTAATTTCTTAAAGAAAGAAAATTTTACACGATATAAATAAGCTTTCTTCATTTAAAAAATCATCACATGTTAACGACTAAACACTTACTTATCTCTATTAATGTAGTTAGTTATTGTATGATAATTTTTTTATCAAATATAAAAAAATAAGGTGAAATTATTAATACAAACATTGTAATTTTATGCTAACAATACGATGTATTACATAAATAAACAAAAATACATAAACATAGTAAGATGGTCTTACCCACATGCAAATAGAATATTAAACTAAGGTTAATTAGGGACACCTTTTGTGGTAATTCATGTAGCAACCACGCATGCACACCTTCCTAGTTCCTACTTCGTATTGCGATCGAGCAACTTTTTTAAACAAACAACTTAGTTTGTGGACAAGGAGGAGACATCTTCTTCAATGTCCTCCAAGACTGTGATGCTAAGGTGAAATTTGATAGAGTAAGACTGACTCACACAATGTTTATAGAGAATGATGAAAAAAAAAATGTTATTGAATTTCTACAAATTGGATTACATTAACTCCATATATATGTTAAGTGAATCAAACAAACTAACACAACTTACACAAGTTTAGTTATTAAGTAACTAACCTCCAAACCTACTAACTTTTAAATTATTAATTATTCACTAACTAACAAAATTCACACAAGTCATGTGCTAAGCAAGAGAGATGATGTGACAAAATTTGAACTAATTAGGTTGGTATTAGGTGTCATATCAAAATTTTCAAGAATAAAAAAACAAAATAATTTACATCTATACGGATTAAGGCCCTGCTTAAATAATTTTTCGATAAGCAATTATAAAAGAAAGTTACTTATGTTTTTTTTATAAGATTAATTTATACAAAGTTAATTTATAAAAACTCTCTCATTTAGCTTATCCAAAAGTTGATTTTAATTTCTACATAAAATAATTTTAATTTGTGAGACAAACTTAATTCATTTTATCGTCTCTTTTAAAATGCATGAGAAATTTTATCTAAACATCATCTAAAAAACAAGTATTTCAGAAAAATAAAAAAAATTCACATCAAATTTAAACAAATATCATTATTTATTAGATTTTTTTTTGTTACAATTTTTTTTGGGTGTACAATTAGCTATAGCTTTTAACTACGTGTAATTTTTGTGTGTAAGAAAGCAAAATTGTGTTATGATTTGTCCCTTTTAAAAATCGCAATTTGTTAGTAGCCGTAAAAAATTTGTTGGAAAAACCATAATCTTTCACATCAAATAATAAATACTATAAAATTATTAATTTTTATAATAGTTTTACTTTAAAATTATACTATATAAAGTAATACTGAAAATATATTAAAATTTAATTAAATTATAAATAAGTTTTTAGTATTTTGAAATGATATAATATCGGAGTCACATTTTGCACATCTTGATTAATTTACCATTTTTGGTTATAATTAAAATAAAATCAACTATACACCCTCAAAAGAAAAAAAAAAGGGGAGGGTTAAGTTACCTGATTAAGTTAAAGAGTTTAATATGTGTATTTTGATAGTGTATAATTATTTTGCATAATTATTTAATCACAAATTGTTATTTAAATTATTTTTAAATAAATATTTTAAAAGTTAGCAAACTTGAAACTTGATATAGATGATGAGTTATACTTTAATGATTGTATAAAAAAATTTACACCAGTATATACTTTTTTTCTTCTTTAAGTTTAAAAGATTTTTAAAAGTATTCTTTATGGTTTTACCGGAAAAATAAAGTAATTCTTCATGGTACATAATAAATTAAAATTCGGATATTTCCTAATGCGCAATTACGATAGTAATTTAAAACAATTTAAAATTAGTGATTCTTATTAATTGTGCTTATAAACATTATATGAATTGCTACCTCAGTAGTGACCTTTGTAATTTCCTTTTCTCCTCTCTGTCTTCTTTCTTTTAGGTAGTGCCGTAGTATGTTGTTTTCTGATTAAATCTAATATGCTGCAATTTGTTCTTTGACGAAGGAATCACACCTTTTATATTGCAATTTTTCTTTGATTAGGGAAACACGCCTTTTATAGTTTATATCCAAAATATTATGGCTCGAGTGCTTGACGGCTAGTCTTGGAACATAGTTATCGGCATCATTCAGAAATTGTGAGTAACAGTTTCAATTAAATAAACGATTATAACTTTAGGTGTCAGATTAATTTATAGTAAGCAGGTAAGTTGGGGATTCTAAACTTTGATTATTTTATTGTTTATGAGTTCTGCACACACTTTGATGGGACAAAGAACAAGAATATAAAAGCACTAAGGACGGGATTAAACATTTGCAAAATTGCAATTATCCAAGTTGCGGTCGTGAACAGGTAGGTAGGTACCTTACCATCGTCCATATATTAAATAATCTTTTTATTTTCCTTCCAAATCATATGTATTATGTTTGAGTTGGATAGAGTTATGAACTCTAACATGAGAATTAAGGTAAACAACCTAAAACGGTCATTATAAAAAAAAATCAATTGTGGCCTTTTCGTTGTTTTACTAAAGGTGATATATACTTTTCAGTTTTCATTGCTCAATAGTTTTTAGTTCAATTTTAATTATTATAGTTAAATCCTTCTGCTAACTTTTATTTACTCAAAAAATTTAAATACTTACATTTCACTCAAAATTCCTACCAACTGAATTAATTAAACCATGTTTAATTATTTTTATCCAAAAGAATTTCAGTTTTTTTTAACAAATACAAAAGTCTTTAAAAAAAATAGTTAGAATAATTTCAATTAACTAGATTCAACCAATGTTCTAAATAAAAAGTAAATACATATATAAGTTTAAGAGATTAATGTTTATAAATTGATGATATAAATAGTTTTATACTATCACTAAATTATAAATTATTATTTGAATTATTTTAAGATAGTTATTTTAAAAATTAATAAATTTATTATACATGATAAATTATAATTATATGACTATGATATTAATTTAGGATATATATATATATATTCATGTATTGAAACATCATATTTTACTTAAAATAAGAATATCAAATTTAATTTAAACTATCTTTTAAATTTTTAAATACTTTTATCTTGATTTCATCTAAATTTTTTATTCATTTCGGTCATAATAAAATTTTAAAATAATGATTTATTTAATATAAAAATGTGTAAATTATTACAGTCATAAAAAGTTTTTAGAAATTAAATTAAAAAATTATTTGAAAAATCAAAATGTTAATAGATGAAAAATGAAATTAATTCAGAGAAAAAAATCAATAAAGGTCCATATATTTATTTAACGTATCTCTATAAATTCAGAGTATAATCTTTCAAATAAAAATAAACCATGTTTTAATTAAGGATGTGAAATTCTTAGTTCCTTGCAATTCAAAAAGTAGTTAACCAATAACCAGCACTTTTTCCCCGTGTTTTTTTTTTTTCCATTTAGTAGTAGTATTTTATTATTGGAAAAGCCAAAAATGGTTAAAATAGGAAGTTGTCCTCCACCCACTCCTCCACCCAATCTATTTGATTTCTTCTTCTTCTTCCGTTCACTGTCAGTGTCCTCTCTATGTTCCCCCATTCCAGAGATCAGAAAGAGGAACCAACCTATCGCATCTCCGCCGCAACGCCAACGACTTCAAAGCTCCTCTTTCTCTCTCTCAACCTCACCACGCGCCAACACCACACTCTCTCTCTACAAAAATCAGAGTCCTCGCTTCTCACTTCGAACATTGCTCATTCATCTCTCTCAAATCAAAATCTCTGTTCGTCACTCCTTTCTCCGCGTCGTTGAACGTCCAAAATGCATCTCAGCCGGAGATTCTCGCCCGTTCCGAAGCCGATCGAAAATTCGCCGGCGATTTGATGGAATCGGAGAGGTTTTCGTTTCAGTGTTCGCTTTTTAATGGAGCTAATGGTTCGGTGCACCTCATGCGCGCTGTCAAGATTTCATTGCAAGCTTCAATTCGCCGTGATTGTTTTCGAGGTAACCCTGCTAGTTCGTGATTTTTTTTACTTGTTTATTTTAATTGTGAAATTTGTTTCAGTTCAATTGTGCTCCGTGGGTTATATGCTAAAATTGGGCTCTAACTTGTCGCTGAAAGTAGTGAGAAAGTGAATATTTCAAGCTGATATGTGTTCCGTACTTTAATTACGTTTGTCCTGAAATGAAACTCTGGTGGTTAGGGTTTTGTCGTAAGAGTAATGATTGATCCAAAGGTGCTGGTTTAGTTCCGTTTTCTAGATTTTATTCTCTTAGATAAACAAAAATCTATGTTTTTTTAGCCTCTCTGGTGGCTAATTTATTATAGATGATTCATTGGTCTTTTCTGGGACCATTTGCCTGTGGTTTTTGCATGATTAATTTTGAAATTCTGCTGATCTATGAAATTTGGCTCTTGCTAGTGGTGGCCACTTTAAAGGCTTTGTACCTTCTTAGAAAGATAGTTTTTGAATATTTTCACATATGTTAATCTAGGCACCGTGGTTGCTAAAATTGGATATATGCTAAATTCTAAACTTCTGTTTCGTGCTGCAGATTATATTGATATTGGCATGGGTGGAGGCCCACAATGCAAAGTCCCACGAACACCAACTTCACTGGGGAGGCTTGGAGAGGAATACCGAGAACATTGCCTCACACTCTTGCATACACGACCAGATTCTTGAACAGAGGAAGCGACCTGGTCGCAAGGTGTATTCAATTACCCCACAGGTTTATGAGCCTGGTCGCTTGAAACACCTTCAGCATAAAGGTAGGACATTACTTGATGTGTCAACATCATCAAGGCCTCAAGAGGATGCAAAGAAGCCTATTAGGATATATCTAAATTATGATGCTGTTGGCCACTCCCTTGACAGGGATTGTCGAGCCATTGGCGATATTGTCAAAGTGAGTGTTTAATATAAATGCAAAATAAAATAAAAATTTAGAATGTATTTTATCTTTCCATAACATTGGTATTATCTTTCTCAAGTATTTTGTTGAAATAAAATCTTTAATTTTGTATGAACAGCTTGGGGAGCCTCCCATGACTTCTCCTGGTTTTCCTTCTTGCGATCCTCATGCTAATCCTCCAATCTTAGGTGATTGTTGGTATAACTGCACTTCTGAAGATATCTCAGAAGATGACAAAAAACGTCGCCTTCGTAAGGTCAGATACTTTATTTTAGTTTGTGTTAATTCACTAGGGTGATAATCTTATTTTCAGTGAGAAAATTACTTGGTGATGTGTCATTTGTGCTAGCTATTTATGTCTCTTTGAGAAGTGTTGCTTTGTAGAACTCTAGAACTATAATAAATATTGTATTTATCATTTGTATAAAGATTGGGTAGAGATATTTATTCTTGATGACTAGTTTCAGGCATTAGGTCAGACAGCTGACTGGTTTAGGAGAGCATTGGCTGTTGAGCCTGTCAAGGGGAACCTGCGGTTAAGTGGATATTCTGCGTGTGGACAAGATGGAGGTGTGCAGCTTCCTCGTGGATATATTGAGGGTACATTTTATTTGTTGAGTTCATTGTAGTTCTTGTAAAAGCTGGGCGTGAAATTTGAATATGAATTTAATTGATTACCTTTTTGTTCAACTTCCCCAGAGGGTGTCTCTGATGCCGACTTGGTTCTTTTGGTGACTACAAGACCTACAACTGGAAATACACTTGCCTGGGCGGTGGCATGTGAACGAGATCAATGGGGTCGTGCTATAGCTGGTACATTATCCCTGAAACATATGTTGGTTTCAGTGGTGTTTTTTATTATATTGCATTTGGAATGCTTCAGAACTGAAAATATTTTTTGTTTTTCTCCAGGACATGTTAATGTTGCGCCTCGCCATTTGACTGCCGAGGCAGAGACTTTGCTTTCAGCTACTCTGATACATGAGGTTTGTAATATATAATGATATATAGGGATGCATGAGAGACAATTTGTGGCATTGTTCATCATATTTGATCATTTTTTCAGGTTATGCATGTTCTTGGTTTTGATCCACATGCCTTTGCTCATTTTAGAGATGAAAGGAAAAGACGGCGTAATCAGGTATGAACTGCCTTTTGTGCTGTAGGATTTTTTTTTTTTAATGATGTAAGTCTCATAAAGTATGAGTTTGAATCATGATTATTTTCCCCAAATTCTTAGTATGATAATAAAATTATTAGTGGTCACTTTCTTATAAATTAGGGGAAGAGAGGCACGGAGTGCCTCTCTAAATTTTTTAAATAATAAAAAATAGAAGTTAAATACAGTTAATAAAAAATGACCGAATTAAAAAAACTAATAATATAAAAGTAGTGGGAAGTTAATGTAAGTTAGAAGAAAAATTTGAAATTTAAGAAATGGTTTAAGGGTAAAATTGTCCACTGAAATGTGTACAGCATGAAGCATGATATACATGAAATTTTTGTAAAATTTCTGCTTGTATATTGGAGACAAAAATTGTAACGATTTTGGGGAATGGTGATTCTATACGATTTCTTTGACTTGTCTATAAAATAAATTGAGGAATTGTATTGAATATGAAAACATTTTAGAGGGAAATAATGATTGAATGATACCGAAGTTTTGTAGCACTTAATTGAGCAGCATATTTGTGTTTCTGATCTACTTTTACACATTTATTGTTTTCTTTCCAATAAGTATTTTGAAAGTTTTTAGTTCCATCATTCCTTTTCATGTCAGGCATTTCAATGGCATGTTATATAATCTCATCAATACTCGTTGACTTTTGAAGGTTACTGAACAAGTTATGGATGAAAAGCTTGGACGAATGGCAACACGTGTGGTGCTTCCTCGTGTTGTCATGCATTCTCGATATCATTATGCGGTATTTGCTTGGGAGAATACTTGTCTTGAATACTTCCATTGTCATGTTTACTGTTTTAATACTTAAGATGTCCTTTGTAAAAATATTCAACAAATGACTGATGAGCGACTTGTTGGCAGGCTTTCTCAGGAAATCTTTCTGGTTTAGAGCTGGAAGATGGAGGAGGACGTGGCACATCAGGTTTGTTATTTGTTATTTTTTTTTGCCTTGTTAATGAAATACGAGGAAGGTGTGTCTTAGGATAGAATGAAGAAAAGCTATAAGCTTGGTAGAGGGTTAGACCCGTTATTATCTCTATGTTCTAGAGGTCCCTTTTTAGTTCTTTTCCTCTTCATTTTTTCGCTTCTTACTTTCACCTTTTTTTCTTTTCTTTTGTCTTATTTCCCCTTTTTCTTCCCCTCCCCTTTTTTTTCAACTTCCCCATATTTATCATTGGGTTCATCTACCATCGACCCCAATTAACTTGGGTTAAAGGTGCTGTTGATGTTGAATGAAATATTAAATTAATTTAACCTTTCTGAGTAAGAGTAATGAAATATATGACTAACCCAAATTTGTGAATGCCTTGCAGGGTCTCACTGGGAAAAAAGGCTTCTTATGAATGAGATAATGACTGGTTCTGTGGATACAAGATCTGTTGTTTCAAAAATGACATTAGCTCTATTAGAAGATAGTGGATGGTACAAGGCCAATTATAGTATGGCAGACCATCTTGATTGGGGTCGCAACCAAGGTACTGAGTTTGTTACCTCCCCTTGCAATCTATGGAAGGGAGCCTATCATTGCAACACAACACAGTTTTCTGGCTGTACGTATAACAGGGAGGCAGAGGGATACTGCCCCATCCTAACTTATAGTGGAGATCTCCCTCGGTGGGCTCGGTATTTTCCTCAAGCTAATAAGGGTATGTAGAATCTTGCTTTCATTTATAAATTAGAATATGCAAGTTGATGCTAATACATTTATGAAGTGTTCGTGCTTTTCCCATGTTTATGTTGTCTTTGGCCAGATTCTTTACTATTGGTGCTGGATTGTCAAGAAACTGTTAAACCTTTTAGGCTATTGCATTCTGGTTGATATGTAGTTATTGCTCTTATTGTCCTGTTCACATTACACATCATAGATTTTCTTGTCACTATTCACTCGTGACTTTTGTAAATGATTTTAATCACTTGATGATTATTTGGCTGTTCACTGGTTATTGCAGGTGGACAATCCTCGTTGGCTGATTATTGCACTTATTTTGTTGCTTACTCTGATGGATCATGTACAGACACTAACAGTGCACGAGCACCTGACAGAATGCTAGGTGAAGTCAGAGGAAGTAACTCTAGGTCAGATTTGTGACTGCATACTTATGCCCCCAGTCTGCTTTACATTTATTTTATGACAGCAGACATGTGGAGTTGCTAACTGTATTTCCCTTTTGACTACAGGTGTATGGCTTCATCACTAGTACGCACAGGCTTTGTAAGAGGTTCTATGACCCAGGGAAATGGTTGCTATCAGCACAGGTGTATCAACAATTCTTTAGAGGTATGGTTTGTACTTTGTAGTATCAAACTATCAATAAAAGTGAAATGCTCCCCCTTCTATTGCTTTATTTTGTTGGATTTTGACCTGGAACTCTGATACTTCCTGAACAAACTTTGGGAATAAAAAAAATTCCAGTGATTTCATTTTCCTTGATGGACAAAACATACATCTAGTTCCTTATACCTTGGCCATCAAGTTTTTCATTCTAATGCTGACTCATGGATCATGGATGTTCTTTCCAATAATAAATGATTATACATCTGTTGAGCAATCATGTAATGTTTGAGTGGGACTATTTCTTTGTAACATTGTTTTTAAATGGTGGCGCCATAGCAGAATGGCGTGGTGGATTTTTTGCCAACCACCATAGGCAATTTTTGAAGGGCCTGCGATGGTGATGCCATATGCCACAATGGCATGTTTATGTGGCAGAATGTTTGCCTTCTGCCATCCACCATTGATAACACTGCTTCGTAATGGTTTGGGCAGGTTTCTATTGCTACTACTTTATTCTTAAGCATGTATATGAATTGTATGCTCACCCTCCCCTCCTTTTCCTTTGTTACCAAATTCACTAAATGAAGCTACATTATGTTAACACTTGTGTACAGGTTGCTGTGGATGGTATCTGGAAAGTGTGTCCTCAAGCTGGTGGACCCATTCAGTTCCCTGGCTTTAATGGTTAATATTAATGTTATTTTTGTCTATGTTTAGTTGTTTATGTAGTGTTAATTTGTCATTTATTACAAAGACAATTTACTCTCTATTACATTTTTCTATAGGCGAATTACTTTGCCCTGCATACCACGAGCTCTGTAACACTGACCCAGTAGCTGTGTCTGGTCAATGCCCTAATTCATGTAATTTCAATGGAGATTGTGTTGATGGAAAATGCCGATGCTTTCTTGGATTTCATGGGAATGATTGCAGTAGACGTGAGCTCTCATTTTCTAATTTAATTTATACCTGATGATTTGTGTAATCATTGTGGTTATAGCCTAATACTGTTGTTAACTTGTGCTTCTACTCTAAGTTGTCTTCAGTTTGGCAGCAGTGTGTAGTTTTCATTTTCTTTATCTAAAATAAAAATGCTTTCACATAACTTCTTCCAGGTTCCTGCCCCAGCAAATGCAATGGCAATGGAATGTGCCTTTCCAATGGGATCTGTGAATGTAAACCTGGCTACACTGGCATTGACTGCTCCACTGGTACACACCAATTTTTGAGACTAGATATTTGCTACAAGATTATTTCTTTGTACAAGAGATCTACATGAGTCGTGTCAATTTATTTTTCTTAGCCTGTGTTTTATTTCATTGGTTGACTCGAGTTATTAACTTGTCCCTCATATTTCGTGCAGCTGTGTGTGATGAGCAATGCAGCCTTCATGGTGGGGTTTGTGATAATGGAGTTTGTGAATTCCGCTGTTCTGACTATGCGGGGTACACATGCCAGAATAGCTCCATGCTCCTATCTAGCCTTTCGGTGTGCAAAAATGTGCTTGGAAATGATGTTTCTGGACAGCATTGTGCACCCAGTGAGCCTAGCATACTACAGCAACTGGAAGAGGTTGTTGTCATACCCAACTACCACCGACTATTCCCTGGTGGTGCTAGAAAATTATTTAATATATTTGGCAGCTCCTACTGTGATGAGACTGCTAAACGGCTTGCCTGTTGGGTATGTTGTCTTTTCAAACTAAAATTGTTCTTTAGCTTTTCCTATTTTGTAATTGTAGTATGATTGTTTTTAGTTATTCTTAAAATTTTGTTTTGCAATCTGATTTCTGTTGGTTTTCATTCCTTCACTTCCATTCCTAGTTGGTTCGTACATTAAGTTTCTGCATGTGACACTCATTCAGATAAAACCATAGCTTAAGCTGAATTTAAATGGTTCCATTGGTGTTTAATGATGTGTTTTTTAATAAGCTATGAGTTAATCCTGGCTTTCTTAATTTCAATATGCCAATTCAAACCCGAGTGATGAATCTTTTTACATTAGGTGGGAACTGAGGAACGGAATGTGAGACACTCTAGTTTTTATCGAATTGTAATGCTTTCTAACAATGTAGGTTGGCACTTAATTTTCAGATCTCAATCCAGAAGTGTGACAAGGATGGAGATAACAGGCTTCGAGTGTGCCATTCTGCATGCCAATCTTATAATCTAGCATGTGGAGCTTCACTTGACTGCTCTGATCAGACGCTTTTCAGCAATGACGGGGAAGGGGAGGGTCAATGCACTGGCTCGGGTGAGATGAAATTGTCATGGTTTAATCGTCTGCGAAGCAGTTTTTCTTTGAAAAATAGTTCCTTGAAAGGAAAAATATAGGCAGCTATAATTCTTTTTTTTTTAGGGGGGGGGGGGGGGGGGGGGGGGGGTTTGGTTGTAGTTTTTTAATCCTTAGATTTAGGGGGTTGCTTACTCATCCAAAATTGTTTAGGAAAAATTGGATGAGGTTGCAGATTTGGCTTTCAAATAGGGGAGCCTTTTGTAGAGAAAAATGGGAATCTAAAGATAGATAAAGTAGGGGTAAAGAAGGAAAAAGAGGGGTAAAAAGGGTAATTGAAATGTTTGTCAGAGGTTGGGCCGAAGGCCTTAAAAGGAAAAAGGAAAAAAAAAAAGGAGAAAAAAACTGCTCCGTTCATATCTGTATATATAATTATATATCATTTGATCTCTTATATTCCTTTATTTTGCCATTTATTTTTTATATTCTGATTTTCCATTTTTGTGCTTTACATAGTACGCATCCTCTATTTTTAGACCTTCCAAACTCTGGTGGGTGACGAAAAAGGTATTCAATCACAAGAAAAATCGAAAAATTCATATATGCTGATTATGCTCCTGAATGGAGAAAAATCTTCTCCAAGGAGAATTGTAATTTGTAACTGTTGGATGCAAACGCTAATTCACATTTTATGAATGTGCAAGTATCATGCAACACCGAAGTTATCCACGTGAAAACATTGATTGTATACTTTTTTCTTGGGTTCATGGGAATGAAGGTAAATTTTGGGTGAAGGTAGAGAAGAGAACAGGATGATAGTGGTGAAAGGCAATGCCCAGGTTTGAACGGTGTATTTGTAAACTGATACGAGGAGAGAGATATACGCTGTGTATCCTGAATCTGATACTCGCATATTCTGAACATTCACGGAATGATTAAGTTGAACCAACCCTGCGAATCTGTTGTTTTGTTTGGTTTGAAAATTAATTGAGACTGTCATTAGTATGAATGATTTATCTTGCTCCGTTTCTTACGCAACTAATCTAAGTCTAGCAATAACATTCATTATTCTGTCTTTAAAATTATAGTATTTGAAGAAAGTGATTTTTATTTTATTTTATTCTTTCAATTAATTCATTATCTATTCCTTTTAATTCATTATCTGTAGATCTCTCATATTTATCAAATATATGAGATCTCTCGCACACACAAAAAAAAAAAATTCTTGAAATTGAATTTAAAATAAAATTAATTACGTAAAACCATGTTTGAATTGTCGGACTAATCTGACTGATTTCATGATGCCCACTCGTAGTTGTGTAAGACTGAAAAACTTTTTCCAGTTTCTCACCTTCTAAGTTCTCACACACTTGTGTCAAAAAAAAGTTCTCACACTGCACACCAGAAATGCAACTAACTAGGCTTCCTTTTTGGTTGTCTCAATTCTCACCAAACCATTATAAAGAAGGGTTATGTTGATAGAATATTTCAATTAATTTTTTTTATTAATTGATAAATTTATTTGATTTTTTGGTAAATAATTTTTAATTGTTTTTATTATTTTTTAAACTACTATTTGAAGTAACATTTTCAAAATATTAGCTTTTAACTTTTTATATGTTCTTTTATTTTTATTTTTAATATATTTATTTATTTATTTTTTAAAATATATCACGATTTTATTTTATTTTTTTTCATTTTAGCAATTTTAACTACAGTTAATTTTATTAAACATTTATAACTTAATAAGATAATTTTCAACTTTCAACTTTCAATTACTAATTAATTTCTCAATTTCTAACTAGTTTTATCGATAAAACATGTCTCCCCAGGATTCCATAAATGAGCGAGGCCATAAACTGCCAAATACAGTTTAAAACTTTAAATCCACCACTCCTTATCACTATGAACGGGGGCAAATCACTAAGTATAAACTAACAACAGTAATCCTTAATTTCGCCAAAACGCCTAAACTATGTTGTCGTTTACAGTGTGTTTTTTAATTAGAAACTGTAACAATTAACAGTGCAGTTTTCAGTATTTTCCAATGCAATTCCAATGTACTAATATTTAACAAAAAATATATATTAATTCTTTAAGACTTAAGTAATGTCCTAATAACAGTGCTTAGTAGGATCCTAAAATTAAACACAGGCGTATGTGCATAGGCTGCATACTAGTACTAGGTTGGATCAACGGAAGAAATAATAAAAAAAAAAAAATAATGAGGACAACGAATAATGTGATGACTTAGTTTGGACAAAAAGTGATAACGTAATCAGAAGCAGAGCACGTGCAACGGTGCAAGTGCTGGTAGCGTCATCGTAAGCGTAACTATACATACGCCGAGGGGACATGCACTCTTGAACATCTCCGAGTACACGCGCTCTTGCACGCCACTACGGAGTATGGACCCTCCCTCCGCCACATGCAACTCACTGGGGCAGTTACCCTTCAAGTCCGTAATGCACCCCGCGTACTGGCAGTTACCGGTTCCTCCGGTTGCCCTCACCCCCATCCCCACGTTGTAACCGTCCACCAAACTCAGGTAGTAGAAGTCTTGGGCGGAACCGGTTCCGATCGTGTACTCCGCCAGCGTCACCGGCGGCACGCCTCCCTGTTGCACTTCAGCCCGCCGGGGCAGTCACCGGTGGTGCATTTTGTTGCAGCCGGTTTGGCCCCAGAACTGCCCAGACCAGCCAGCCGTAGCTGCGAGTTGGCGAACTATCCCGTCGGTAGGGAAAAATCGCCGTCACAAGAACGGCGGCGCCTTTGCCGGCGAGGGTTCCGGGCCAGACCGTGTAGCTGCTAGGGATGACAAAGAAATTCAAACCTGCGGTACCTGCCCTGACTTTGACGATAAATACCCCATTTGACCAGGTATGGACACATGTTCGAGTATTACTCGGGTGATTTCTTCGGGGATGAGTAACCATTTATTCCCGTATCTGTCCTCGTCCCAGTCCCAGTCTCCGACCCCTATTATGGTTATTAAATTATTTTTTTAGTCTTACTTAGGGTTACACAATACACACTTACACAGCAAAATATAGAAACCAAACCCTCAGACTGGTCTTCACACTCGGTCACTACTCGTTAGCGCCTCTGGCTGCCAACCCTCGTCTCTCTCACTCTGACGATCAGGTTGTGATCTCGCATCTCTAAGGGTAGTCCTTCGTTTCGCACCTCCGCGGAACCACCTACCGTCGTCGCAAACTCGAACGGTTGCACGCCTGGCCGCGTCACACTTGTCCACACCAGCCACTAGGTCATAAACACCTCTTATCTTCAATGTTTGTGTTATGCCATTTTGCATAAATTGGGATTATGTGATTTTGTTTTTGTGTTCCTTCTTGAAATGTCAAGTGACATTTTAAGTTATATTTCAATTGTGTTTTGCGAAGGAACTTGAAACAATGGTTGAAGTAACACAAATGTGTTCTTACTTCTTGAAACAATGGTCTTGTCATTTTAAATTATATTTCAACTATTGAATGTATTTGATTTAGAGACTCTTGCACCACATAATGATTGAAAATGTTATCATTCTGCAGAAATTAGGAAGAATCTAATGTGGATCGATCAAGTGGTCAAGTTGTTCTATTCTTGTTACAAGTTTTTATTTTATTTCTTTACGAATCTTGTTACACACTTGTAATGACATTTCAGATACCAAAGTATGTGCACTGATATTTATGCAGCTTTTGTGTGTCAAATTATGCAACAATTATTGTATTTGTACTATGTTTAATAACATTCTCAAATCAGTATAGCTATGTGGAATAGGAATATTGAATTCAACACTAGCATGAGATGTTTTAATTAATTACGTTGCGGTAATGTATATATGTAGAATAGGAATATTGGATTGAATACAAACACATGATGTATGTCTTTTTGTTTATTGATTACGTGCACTTCTTGTGCACCATCTATGATCTATCATATCTTTTATAAATTTATCATAAAAATCTGTTGCAAATTAATAAACAGAATCAGTGGACCAGGGATGGGGACGAGACAAGGATATCCATCCCCGAAAGAGAACAAGGATGAGTTTAAAAAATTATTTTCAACAAAGATCAGAGATAGGGACAAGTATGATTTTCAGAAGTAGGAACAAGGACGGGGGACATCAAACCCGTCCCCGTCCTGCCCCATTGCCATCTCTAGTAGCTACAATGGTCTTTGATGGTGAACATTGTGGCTGCCTGCAAATAAAATAAATAAAAATACTTAACATTGAACTTTAAGTAACTAGAATAAGATATTGAATGTAAAATGAGGTTTTTCTACACTACACCAAACCTTACCTAATGAAACAGGAGGGAATAGGGAGGTTTCTGGCATAAGTGTGTGCTTGATTTGATAGTTTTGACTCTTTGTGGGATTTGGAATAAAATGAATTTGAAAACTGTCATTCATAGTGGTATCTGAATTTTTTAATCCTTATTTGCAACTTACAATACGGTTTTTGTTCCAATTTTTTTATCGGTTATGGTTTGTTTCCATGCATGGAGAGCCATTTTGATTTTATAGGGTACCCAAAGAACAAACATTAGAAGGAAAAATATTAGCTTAATTATCAATTTAATTCTTGAATAGTTTAATTTAGTTATTAAATTTTTAAAAATGAATTAATTTATTTTCTAAATTTTCAAATGGTTCAATTTGATTCTCAAGTTTTTAAAAATTTGGGAATCAAATTGATTCATTTTTTAAAACTTAAGGATCAAATTGAATCATTTAAAATAATTTAAAAATAAATTGATTTATTTTTAAAAACTTGAGTACCAGATTGAATCTCTTAATAATTTGATTACCAAATTGAACCTTTTAAAAATTTAGGGACCAAATTGAACTATTTAAAATAATTTGGGACCAAATTAATAATTAAACCAAAAGTATTTGAGGATGTTTTCAGTATTTGGAATATTTTTATTCCATTTGTAGAAGGAAAGTGTTTTATAAAGAAAGCAAGTTTTTATTGTGATAATTGTTTAAGGAAAATTAATAGAATAGAAATAAATTTCCGCTATGTTAAGTTTTATTTTAAAAAAAATAAAACAACAAAAAATTGTTTCCATTATTCCGGAAGGGAGAGTAAATTCAAAATACACAACGAAAAATGATTTTTTGGTGTGTTATTTTATTTTTTTATAAAAAATCACACAACAAAAGTTTTATTTCTATTGTGTTAGTAGAGGGTATGAAGACTGATGAAAAAAAGTAGAGGCTATGAGTTCAAAATATACACCAAAAATAAATTTTTGTTGCCTTAATTTTAATATACGGAAGCATGTTTTTATTGGAGTTTTTTTTAACTAAATGATAAAAAGTATATTTTTGTCTTTTCAGTTTTCATTTTGGTTGGCGGTTTAAATAGTATCTTGGTGTCTAATGTTAACACTAAGCTGGCCAGTGGCCACAAGGCCCCTTTTTTTAGGAAAGCAATAAGGCCCATAACAACCGAATAGTACTTTATATATATATATATATATAGAATAGTACTCTTCTGGTGTTTAAATATTTGTTAAATTAATTTTTTTTCTCTAATTTATTATTTAAGTTTAATTTAATTTTTTATTTAGTCATCTATTTTTTTATATCGATTTAATTTGGTCTTCTAATTTATTTTAGGTTTGATTTAGTTTTCTAAATTTTAAAACCAATTCATTTTTATGGGACATGTGCATTTTGTACGGATTAAATCACTTGGTGACGATTTTGAATAGTCACAAAATATGATTTTTTTTATAATTTAAATGGAATGACTAAATTGAATTAATTTAAAAAATTACAAAACCAAATTGAACTCAAAATTAAAAGATCAAGAATAAAAAAATAAATCAAAAAATTTAAAATTAATTTAACCTTAAATATTTGCAATAACATGAATTTCATAGGGAAAAAACAACAAAAATGATGAGGGACAACAAATTTTCCGTGTGACCATTTTCAATGAGTCACTGAAAGCATCTCCTTCTGGAAGGCTGATATTCGTAATGATGTGTCTCGCTCTATTTCATAAATGTTTTTTTTTTTTTTTGGTGAATTTCATAAATGATTATAAGTATGCATTGGCAAGATTTTAATTTGTATATGTTATTTTTATTTGAATTTAACGTGATGTGTGCGTATGTAAATGGTTAGAACTTACGATGTTGACTATTTCATTATCTGATAGCGGCCTTTTATATAAATGGTTGGGATTAATTAGCAGCCTCTTAATTGAGTTGTTTATTAACCTATGACAATCTGTTTCCAGAACCATATATAGATTCGAGAAAGTCAAATCTAAATGTTTCAAATAAAAATAAAGTTTAAATATAAAGGTTTTTTTTATTCTTTTAATTCGTTTAAATATATAGAGGACGCAGTATTTTCAGTTTTGCAAAACTGATAGATAACCGACATTTCCACCCACACCACAATTCGCAAGTCCTTCTGTACGTCCAATTATAAAGGACATAGATATTCTTACATTAATTCTTATGATTTATAATTTAATATTTATATAATGATTGATTGGTATGGAATTGATTGTTTTAGGTTTTGGTAGAAAGTATTCACTCCGTGAATCACTTGTTTGTTAATTGTATTTAAATTGAAACATGTTTGATAGTACCAATTGGTGTGGCAAAGCTGCTTTTGATTTTCATCAAAATTCTATTTTTTAATTTAATATTTGTCCAATAATACATGAACTCGTGAATTCATAATAACTTAGTAGTGCAATATGGTTTCATATCGATCGCATATATAAATTTAAATTTGATGATTTAATTAATATACAACACTGCGACTAATGACACAGTTCTCAATTGAGAGTAGGAGGGGTTGGCTAATCTAGTTAAGAATTAGGATCAAAGTTTAACCCTTTAATTAAATAAAACAGATGCAATATTTCACCTAAAAACTGTAAACCGTTATAGATTTATATTTAGTTGAGTTTTCAGTGAGTATAAGCCTATAAGGCAAGACCGCGCGTCAAACATCTTGCTTTTTTTTTTCTTCTTTCTAATTTAACATTTATCCAATAAAACATTAAGGCGTGGATGTCGTATTGTGCATAAGAACTCTATAGTACCATAAAAATTAACTATATAAAAATTCAACATGAGAAGATCCATCTCCACTCGCTTCACTTGCATTTCATTCTGTATTATTAGAAAATATTTGCTTGAATGGAGACAACCTAGTCCAGAACATTTAAATAAAGTGCAATATCGCTCTTTAAATCAAGGTAAAAGACCTTTTTATCATAGCTTATTGCTTACATCTTTTTTGATATTCATATTTAAAGGATTTCAGTAAGTTATTATATTTGTGTCAGCTAGTCTTATGACACGTTTAATACTTTTAGGATAACTAGATCAGATACAAATCTACTAAAACAATTAACCGGATCTCAGATTACCATCTTACTCAAAAGATACGTAATGTGAGAATCGGATGACGGTCCTACCTGGAGGATACACTTTCAATGGTTGAATACTTGAATGAGAAGAAAAGAACATTTTCTAACCTCCTTCTACTGCAGTACCATGAAAGTTCTTATATAAAAGAACTACAACGAAATTCATCTTGGAATTTATTTTAATTTATTAGCTGCACAATTTCAATTTGGAAGTTGTCAATAAAAGCTTTACAAATTACAAGTTCTGTATCCATAGACAGAGTCATTACATTTGACTTACACAAAGATTAAGGAACCTAATCAAGCTAAAGGAGGACGCGATGTACGGACCAAAGCTACCATTCCAAATGCATAAAAGACAGGACCCCCGTCTCTTTGAGCTCTATTTTTCTGAATCAGTTGTTGATATGAAAAAGAAGGTTCAACAAATGAACCTTAATTAGCCCTCAAATAACAAAAATCTCAGTTACTCTGGCATGGTATTATTTGCTTGCATGCATAGAAGAGTCCAGCTCGTGTTTCGAAGAGCAACCACCACTTTTCCTATGACAATGCGTTTTGACATAGGACTTCAAGAACTGAACAAGAAAAGCAGCGTTCAACAAAGAATTAAAAACCCAAGCCCCGATTCCATTACACCCTCCTCTCAAGTAATGCAACGAGAGCACGCCCACGTGGCACATTAAGTTAAAACCCAACAGCACCAACTGAAAATTCGCGGTGAACGACAACGACGACGTTTTGGTAGCCAACCCTATTTCTGTCCAGAAACGGAACGCGTAAACGACGGAATAAACCGCCGTGTAAAACAGAATCGCCAGTACCTGAAGCGACTGCGAAAATTCGAGCCATAGAAACGACATGATCAAAAGGACGGAGTTGTTGAACAGTCTGAAAAACGACAACCTTCGGTGACGCAAAATGACGAAGAAGGTTCGAAGCAGGTGGAGAAAGCGTGAGAGGTAGAAAACGTAGGACCAGAAGAAGACACGACCGGAGGGGCGAGTACCTAGTGGAAAACATAGCAGCCACTCGAATGAGGTGGTTCTGGAGCGCCGCCACAGCCACCGCGTGTCGCGGGCTTCGGCTTCGGCGGAGAAGAACATGCCGGTGAATATGGCGGCAGAGATCAGCGACATGGCGAGGCTGTGGAGGGCGGGGGTCGGCCCCAACGGAACAGCGCGGCGCCGACGGAAGAATTTGAGGAGGAGGTGAAGGGTTACGGCGGCGGCGACGTAAATGGTGGTGGCGGAGATTAGGAACCACCACGTGCCACCATATGATTGGGTGGGACTCCACCGGAATAAGACAATGGAAGGGTGCTCTATTAGCCAATATTTCATGCTCTCCATTACGTAAGAAAAAGATAGTATGATGGACTATGCTGTTTGTTTGTGAGTTAATGTAATTGTAAATTTCTTGCTGCCATCAGAGAATTTTTATGAGCTAATATGAATATAAGGGAGTGGAATTTGGAACACCAAAGTTGAATATATCACTATTAGGTTTTGTTTAGTGGCTTTGTACATGAAGACTTTTTTGGTTTTATGTTTGTTACTGGTATTTATTATTTGGTCTTGAGGCTTGACCTTGACTAATGTTATTGCCTTTGTGCGACTTTTCTTTGTTTTGTCATCTAGAAGGATTATTATAAGTGCCAATGGAGAGCCATGGATAGGAGTTATTCAAATTTAAAAGATGATAAATTCTTTCTAGAACAATATATAATTTATTATTAAATTAATCTTTCAACGTTATATTTTAGAGATAAAATTGTCTTGACTTAGTATATTATATTTTTTTACACATTTCAAAATTAAATTTATATTTTTTTATCTTTTAAAATCAATTTATAACCTATCATATTTTGATGACGAATTTTATTATTTATCCAATTAAAACTTATATTTGCATCACGACGACCTCGATCTTTTGTTCTTGTGATTCTTTAGACATCGTCGTCCAATGAATGAGGAGATGAGATGGAATTAATGCGAACATAAATCATAACTCAAACCCAAGTCAACCCTTAACATGTTGTTCCAAAACCAATGACGACAAAAAAATTTACATTTCCTTTTATTCAAACGCTTTAGAGATTGTTTATAGCTAAACAACCAACATAATCAACAAGAAATTTAATTAAGTTTACGGACCCCATATAACTAATTTAATTTTTTCAAGTGTATTACTACTTAACTCACAGCCAAATATCTTTTTCTCTTAAAATCGAAAATTCACCAAAGTGAAGACAACACTCCAATAAAATCTTTTTAGACAACTATTTTATTTTCATTTTTTATACTTTCAATGTGTACATAATTGCTTTCTTTCTTTTATAAATAAAATATTTTAGTATAGTTTATTTTTCTTTTTAAAAGTCTTTTCCTTTTATAATTCATTATTATTATATTAGAAGTTATAAGAGGTTGCATTTTAAAATTAATTAGATTTATTAATATTTTTTTAAAATTGATTCAATTATATAAATGAATTTAAATATTAAAGATTATTTGTTAACTTTTTTTAATAGAAAAAACTTACATACAATATATAAGGAATTGATAGCTAGTGTACGAGTTTCTATGTGTAGTAGAGACTAGCTCCTTTCCTTATCCATAATCAATGTTAGTAACAAATTATACCTCAATTTTCTTAAACCATCCTCATTTTATTTTTATCACTTTTATCTCTATCACTAAATAACAATATTATTTTTAAAATATATTAATAATAAAAAATAACTTTATATCTCATTTTAAATTAGAATATACAGTGAATAGACTGTAACAAAAAAAGTATAGCGTAGTCACTAATATTATGAATGAGTTTTAAACTGTCATTTAGTATACAATTGTTGTGTGTGATATACCTATTAATAATAAATTTGTTTATTTTTATAATAGTAATTTAAAAAATTATATCAATAATGATTTTTTTAAGTAACAGTATAATTATTTAACATTGATACTGCATACAACTTTAAAATGGTTTTACATTTAAAATATGACTTATATATTTAAAATATTTTTTATATGTAAAAATCAAATAAAAAAAAATTCCCAAGATTTTTAGAAGTGTGAGTAATATTTGAATTAAATTCTTAACCAAATTCTCTTAATTTATGGATAATACTATAATAGTAAATGAACTCAGAAGAAAAATGGATAATAGTAAATGATAATATCCAATTAAAGTGTAAAGTCATTGAGGAATTCCGTGGGATTCTTGAATTGCAGCCCGAAAAGTAAAAGGAAGAAGCTTCGTCCTTTGTATCTCCGCAGGCTGCAGATAAATCAAATTTGAAGTCACACATACATGATACCCCCTCCTCCTTCTCTTCACTATTGACTTCCTCAACCGATCCATTTTTCTCTCAGTTTTTCGCTTTCCTCAGGTTCGTAATTTTCTATTCCCCTCTTCTTTCCTCTATCCTTTTTTATTTCATCTTCTTCGCTGTAAATGCCCCCAATCTGTAAACCCTGATTTTTCTTCTGTGTAGAATTTCGGATTTTTTTATGTGGCAGAGACGTTATTATTATCTAGTTTTTTTTCTTCTTCTTCGTCTTCTTTCTTTTCCCTATAAAACTATGTCTGGCTATTTTGTCACCTTCACCTATTCGTGTTTGTTTGATTCTCTCTGCTTGACATGACTTTATCATTTTTCTTTAGAGATTTTGTTGCATTTGACAGTTTCTCTGAATTCCGTCCAACAGTTGGGCTTCGTCATTTACTTGTGGCTGTGTCATTGAAAACGCGTTTTTGTGTGTTGTGAAGCGACGCAATAGCCTTTTGGTTCACGAATACCACATGTAAAAAGCATGTTAAATATTGATTATTTTATCCCTAATTGTTCTGTGCGAGGATCTGAATTGTCATGTGTAACCCCGTTATATATGTTATGATGGATCACTCGTTAACTTGTGTTATGGTTTGGGTTTTGTAGATGGCAAGTGGGTTTGGGGAATCAACGGGGAGGTCAACCCCAAGCCCTTCCTACTTTAATAACAATAATAACAGCGATGCTGCCAATTTTGAATGCAACATTTGCTTTGAATTAGCGCAAGACCCGATAATTACTTTGTGTGGTCATCTTTTCTGCTGGCCTTGTCTTTACAAATGGCTTCACTTTCACTCACAATCACGAGAATGCCCGGTGTGCAAGGCTCTCGTGGAGGAGGAGAAGTTGGTTCCCTTGTATGGGAGAGGAAAGTCGTCGACTGATCCGAGATCAAAATCTATTCCAGGTGTTAACATCCCGCATCGTCCGGCTGGGCAGAGGCCTGAAACTGCTCCTCCACCTGAAACAAATCATTTTCATCAACATGGGTTTGGATTTATGGGTGGCTTGGGGGGATTTGTGCCACCGCCGATGGCAACAACAAGATTTGGGAATTTCGCATTGTCCGCAGCGTTTGGTGGTTTTATACCATCCTTATTCAACTTTCAGATGCATGGGTTTCATGATGCGGCCATGTATGGGGGAGGGGCTGGTTTTCCTCATGGATTTGCTAATGCATTTCATGGTGTCCATGCTCATGGATTCCCTCTGCGCACCCATCAAGGGCAACAAGATTATTATTTGAAGAAGCTGCTTCTATTTGTTGTTTTCTGTGTTGTTCTTGCTTTTATATGGCAATAGGTTCATTACATTCTCAGATTGGTAGCAGAACTAGATTTCTGCTCTGATAGGTCTTCCGGTGCGCTCTTTATTTCGTAACTATGGAGTAAGGATATTGTTCATATAATAATACTGTCTTATTACTCTTGTAGTTCTTTTCTTTGTGATAGTTTTGTGGCACCTATGGTATCCATGTGCGATATTTAATATATAAAGCATGAAAGCAACGCACCCATTGTTAGGAATAAGTATCTGGGTACCAGTCCGTAGATATTAATTTCATGGTTATTATACTAAGTTTGACACTACAAGATAGCTGAAATAGTGAAGTTATGCTCTTTGTTTACTTTGTGTTCTTAGTTTTTCAAGTACATGTTGACATGCTATTGGTACTGTTATATCTATAATTATTTTGATGCATACTACTTGTCTACTTTCATTATTCACTAACTTTCTGGATTTAAGGGTTATACTTAATTGCTTATTGTTAATTTCAACCATCTTAGATGTGGGTTTGTGCACATTTGAATTGGTCAAATGAGATTGAATGGAATGGGATTAAATTCCTTTGTTTGGATTTATAAAAAGAGGATGGAGCAAGAAGGAATGGGATGGAACAAATACCATTGTTTTGTCTCTTTTTTCTTCCCTTCCAAATTGGGAGGATTGAGATGGAAAAAAAAAAATCTGACCTTTTACAAAATTATTAAATTATTTTTCTATCCTTACTCTATTTCCTCTCGTTCAATGTTGGTCTCTCGTTTCTCATGACACCAAATGCAGCAGCTGCACAACTTGGAGATTTCGTTCACAATTTCAATGTTCACGACGCAATTCACCGCTCTACCCATGGTATTTCCCCCCTTCCTCTTGTTCTATGTAATTCACTGTTGCCTGTTGTTGCATGTTGAACTATTTTTTTTTTTTATCCTTTAATGGGAACAAAAGAAAGAGCAACGCTTTAGTATAACCTGGGATTTGAATATTCTGCAATGAGAAATGCATTACCCTTTCTAACACACTCTTTAAACACATTTTCTATTATTGGTTAAAATTTATGTGAAATCACAAAATTTTGAGTCCCAATTCTCATTTAATGAGTCCTTCCTGTTTTGTAGTTTTCTATAAATTTTAACCAATGGTAGAGAGTAATGGTAGAGAGTGTGTTAGAAAGATCATGTTAGAGAGTGTGTTGCCAACACTTCTCTTCAATAGTAGTTTATACCTTGTATGAGCCATAACTTGGGCATTCCTTGAATGTTAGGAAACTTTAATCGGAAAAGGTACACTGAATACCTGTACATTAACTGATAGTGTAAAGTTTTTATACTGTCACTCAATTACAAACTACCTTATATGGTAAGTTTGTTAATTTTGATAATAACCATTATCCACTCTAAAAATCACACCAAAGCTAATTTCTAATCGGTTGATGATGTAAAATCTTTTACACTTACAATGTATCTCGATTAAACTCAAATTTAGTTAAACATTTTTTATGCTTGGTGAATTCACACTTTGAAAGTTTAGTGTAGTTGCCAATCTTTGGACATATAGAAGTCATGTACCAGGGGAGCTTCATATTTAGTGATGACTTTTATAAGGGATATGAGGACAACCTTCTTTTTTTAATGAGATTTTCTTAAAGGCAATTTTTTAAGTTATGAGCATTTTCTGGTTTTCTGCAACTAAAGAGGATGATTTGGATTCTATGTATATTCACTTAAGATGTTAAAAACTGGACGTATGAAATTTTGGGTATATACACGTATGTTCCTCAGGACCGTACATCTAGATTTTATTATCTTAGGTGAATATACCTTGTGCCTTTGTTTAGTTCTGATCAAAGGAATTAAAAGGAAATTCTTATGATGATTAAATCTGATTTGTGGCATGAATGGGGGAGAAAGTGAGGTGTGCTGTTAAATGTTGTTTATTTTGCCTCGTTTAATTTGATTGACACTGTTAGACGTTTTAAGCAACCCTGTTGTGCTTTCTAACAATGAAAGTTATTTTATTTTTAAAAAAAATCGTAGATTCTTTTCCATCATAATCATATATTGCAGTTGATATTTTTTAAAACAAGGATAATACAAGAATAAAATAATAATTTATTAATTTTATTCTGCTATTTTCCTTACCCATACAATGGAATGAGAATTCTGTTCCATTCATTACATCAATGTAATATATGCAAACAATGGAAATAAAGTTTTATTCCTTTATGTTCTATTCGACTCCATTTGATTTTAATTCATCCCATTCGATCGTATCTCTTTCCATCAATCCAATCAGTCTAAGTACCTGGATCCTAGTGGCCTATATATGTATAATGTTTGGTTTGGATGTGATAAGATTTTTAGCCTGTTTATAGTTCACTAGTATTATAAAATTGGGATCTGTTGACAAATAAAAGGTTTTCTTTTTTCCATATCGGTATGACTGTTGAGTGAACACGTTACCTTGTATAATTTTTTATATATTAAATATGGTTTCAGTTATTCAAATTTAAATTATTATTATTTTTATCCCTAAATTAAATTTACTTCTTTTAATTCCTCAATTAGGAAAACTATTTTCTTTAGTCCTTATTGTAATGAAAAATCATTACAAATTATGCATTCAAATTGACAAATTCAATCACGAGAGACATTTTTTTTTTGAAATATAGAGATTAAAATAAATAAATTTAAATTTAGGAAGTCAAAAATTAAAAAAAAAACCAAAATTTTAAGAATTAAAAACATATTTAATTTTTATTTTTGTTTACCTTCTCATTATTTTCTCCTCTCTGCTGGCTTTTCTGCTCAAGTTCGAATTTGTGTACAATTGTCGGTTGTCACTACCGATGAGATGTGTATGGGAAAACAACTAATATTGAATATTTTTTTTAGTTGTAATTGAAGTCATAAAATATTTTATGATTTTAATTTTTTTTAATTTATGATTTTAAAATTTTAGGAATTTTTTTGTTAAATTAAATCATAAAATATTTTATTATTTTAGTTTAAGTTTTTTTAAAAAATTATGACTTTAAAGTTGTAGAATTTTTTATGATTTTAAAGTCTTAAATTTTGTTTTCTTTTTAAATTTTAAATTTATTAAAAAATTTAAACAATTTTTAATTAAATTTTTTAATAAATAAATATATTTTTACTTATAAATTTTTATTTAATATTTTTATATGATTTATTTAATGTTAATTTATTTAATATATTTTCTATATTTTTTATAT
>PYAF01001671.1:1922157-1972501 GCA_007407185.1 Glycine tomentella | reverse complement strand
TGTAGTTGGATATAACATTTGAATATAGTTTTGGTTCCAAACTCACTAAATTAATTTAAATATTCAAATTAAAAAATGTTAAATGATAATTGCAGCATTTAATATTAATTAATTGAATTATTCATATTATTAAGCTTATGATTAGGCCAATTTTAATGCTAAAAAGCTGAAATCACATGATAGACTTTATGACTAAACAATTTTTTTTTACAACTTTCTAATTGTTTACACAAATAACCTACCAAAAGGAGAAAAAAGAAACTACCAACAGAATTGATGTATGATATGATATCATAGGTATTTTTTTTCCCAGAGTTTTAGTTTAATCTGAATTTGAAATTGTCTAGCTTAACTAACAAGGTTTACTTTTATTAATGTTGTCAAGTCTATATTTTAACAGAGGATGCACTTTAGGGGGGGAACAATTAGTTAAACACAAATTTGTAGCTTTATGTCATTGAAAAGCACATGCAAAATATACACAATGTCTTTTTTTTACTGCAACAATGTCAAACCAGACAAAGGTCAAATTTTTAGTAGTTTAGTTGTTTTTTTTATTAAATGAGGTAAAACATATTGAAAGAATGGAATAATTAGGATTTTATTAATATCTAATTGTGAGATTACAAAAAATATAGAGTATAGAAGAATAACAAACCCAAAATTATCTACCAAATTATCAATAATTTGAATTTAAATTTATCTATAACTTGAATTTAAATTATAATAACTTAAAACTAATTGCTTTATTATATCAATAGTCTAACAAAACACACTTCATAATTCTTATATTTTGATAGAAATTATACTCTACTCTTGGTTCAAGAATATTCTTAATGAAAAAAATCATACATAACTGTTTTGAAATGAGAAAGCAAAATACTTACACAAATGTTTTAAACTAATAATTTATAATTAAGGAAAATGTATTGGATTAAAATTTCAAAAGACCATTTTTTAGCATAAAAAAAGTCTTATAAATTTTAAAGATTATGTTGAAATATTATAATTTATCATATTTATTTATAAAACTTTTATGATAGTTTGGATTTTAATGGATTTATATTATAAGAATTTAAAAGATTTAAAGAGTCTTTATAAATTTACAAGATTTTAAAAGATTCATGAATTTTTTAAAACACATTCAAAATTACAAGAGGTAATTAAAGAAATGATGAAATTTGGATAACAAATAGTAAAATTAATATAATTTTTTAGTTTTTTAATAGCTAAATTGATTCTACCTTTATGTCTCATGTACTAATCTTTCTTGTAATAATATTTTCTCATTCTTACTTTTTTATTTGAATAATAGATTTAAAAATATAAGTTGATTTTTTAATTACTACAATTATGTCATGATAAATCCAATGACATATTTAAATGGAATAAAAGGGAGTGGTAAAGGTAAAAATTTTGTATAGGGTTATTGACTTATGTGAATGATGAAATTAAGGATGACAACCATGAAATTATCGCGTTGAACAAGTGATGTGCATAGTCATTAACTCATTATAAGAAAAATACGGTTTGTCTTAACACATCAGATAAATATCAATTTAGAAAACAAACAAAAAAGTGCATATGCAAAGAGTATATTTGATATTTTTTATTAAAAAAAAAAATAGGAGAAACATATATGACACTCACATCTTGAAAAATATTAAAGAGAAAAGAAAGTATGTATGATGAGAGAAAAAAAAATCAAGTAACCAATAAAAAAATAAAGAAACCAATCTAGCAAAATTTGAAGAATTTTGACGATATTGTTTGATAGATATTTTATACTAAAAAATATAATAAAATCCATTAAAATTTATATATTTTTGAATACTAAAATACTTTTTATAAATTATAAAAAATCTTAATTGAATACCACCAAATTTTGTTGTCCTCATTAAAAAAATATAAAAAAATCTTAATTAAATACCATAAAACTTATTTATACCATTTAAAAATTCTAATTAAATACTACATAAAAAATATATTTTAAAGTCCTTTGAAATCTTAACCCTAAAATGTGAGCTATCAGATAAGCTATAATTAAATTTAAAAAATTTGAAGTTATCGGAAGGTGACAATTTTTTTCAAACAAACTGTTTTTACAGGAATTCAAACAAACTGCGTGTTAGTAAATAGAATAAATAATCAATTTTAATAGAAAGCCACACGGTTTAATTCATTTCTTAATAAAACCGCGTTCTTATCATTTAATAAAACAATATTACCGTTAGTATAACAGTTAATTAAATTATTGAATAAAATAAGACTTCAAATTATTAAGTTCCTTTGTTAAAGTATAAAGAATAAAATTTTCGTAAAAAAGTACTAGTATAAAGAATAAATTTTTCATAAAAAAGGACCAGTATAAAGAAACACAGAAAAGTATTAAGAATAAAACTTTATGACAAACATTGTACGCGGTAACGCGGGGAACTCACTCCACACTCAAAATTTAAAAATAAAAAATAAAAAATAAAAATAATAGAACGAAGAGTGCTGAACATGAAAAAGGTAACCACAACAACACACACATTAAAAAAACAAATATATAATTTTACATAAATATCGAGATACGTTCGTCACTTGAATGATACATGCTACAAAGGTATTTATTATTGTAAAAATAAGTGGAGCCCTCTTTTCTTATGTAAAAAGTGCTTCACTTCCTGAATTAACTCGAAGGGTCATAATCTCGTAATAAAATGATGGGTCTAGTTGAAGTGTACACAGATATCTGTTAAGGAATAAAACAAAAACATCCTATGAATATTATAGGATGAAAGCATAAAAAAATCATAAAAATATAAGTTTTATATTTTTATAAAATATATATATATATATATATATATTTAATTTCTTAATGAATAGCCTTAAACCGATTTGTCCAAAATGCTACTACTTAAAACAAAAGTAATTGAGACAGGAAGGAAATTCAGACTTTAAGAAGGAGGAGAGTGAGGGACCCAATAATCCGAAGCTTGAAAATGGTAGAAAACAATCGACGACAAATGTGAACTGAACTCACTCATTCTCCTTATATTCTTGACTTTGCCCTCTCTCCGACTCCGCTGCGTGGCCAGCCTATCTCGCCACTCTCTTTCTATTTTTATTAGCTTTACTACCCCCCAAAACGTGTTTCAACCCTCATACTCATTCATTTCAATATTCTCTCCTCTCTTCTGGTTTTCAAAAAAGAACCATGAAACTCAAGTCAAGAAGACCACAACCACAAGCACTAGTATTATTCTTTCTCATTCTGTCCATCTTCTCACTACCGGCTTCATCATCATTTTCTTCTTCTTCTTCTTCCATTAATGACGTGAAATCAAGCACCATCATTCATCAATTCAAGGAAGCCCCCGAATTCTACAACTCCCCAGAATGCGCCTCCCTCACCGACAACGAGGAAGACAGCAGCGACAGGTACATATGTTCCGAGGAAGCGGTACACGTGGCAATGACGCTGGACACTACATACATCCGAGGATCCATGGCGGCGATCCTCTCGGTCCTCCAACACTCCTCGTGCCCGCAGAACACATTCTTCCACTTCGTATGCTCCTCGAACGCGTCCCTCCTACGCGCCGCGATCTCCCACTCATTCCCTTACCTGAACTTCCACCTATACACCTTCGACGACTCCCAGGTCTCGGGCCTCATCTCAACCTCAATCCGCTCCGCACTCGATTGCCCCTTAAACTACGCGCGCTCCTACTTGGCCAACCTCTTGCCCATCTGCGTGAGACGCGTGGTGTACTTGGACTCCGACCTCATCCTCGTCGACGACATTGCCAAGCTGGCAGCAACACCACTGGGGGAAAACACGGTCCTCGCTGCCCCCGAATACTGCAACGCCAATTTCACCTCGTACTTCACCCCAACGTTCTGGTCCAACCCTTCGTTGTCTCTCACGTTCGCGGATAGGAGGCCATGCTACTTCAACACGGGGGTCATGGTCATCGATTTGGAGCGGTGGCGGGAGGGGGATTACACGACTAAAATTGAAGAGTGGATGGAGCTTCAGAAGAGGATGAGGATCTATGACTTGGGTTCCTTGCCGCCGTTTTTGCTTGTCTTTGCTGGGAACATTGCTTCCGTGGATCATAGGTGGAACCAGCACGGCCTCGGTGGGGACAACTTTCGTGGGCTTTGCAGAGATCTGCACCCTGGCCCTGTTAGTCTCTTGCATTGGAGTGGGAAAGGTAAACCGTGGGTTCGATTGGACGCTAATAGGCCTTGTCCTTTGGATGCGCTTTGGGCACCCTATGATCTATTGAACACTCCCTTTTCTTTGGATTCTTGAACAAACTTTCTTCTGATTGGGATGGTAGGATGGATCCATATAAATATATACACATACATATATATAGTATATTCATTACAATACAATGCAATTTAAGCTCTCTCTGCTGGCGCTTTCGGATCGGACAGAGGGAACGAAGATGGAACGTACGGTTTAATGCAAGGGTGACGATTTTTTTTTTATTCTGTAGATTCGTACAGATTTGAAGTGAACACAAGGCAACGCAGATTCAAACGGGGAGGAGAAGAGATTCGTGAATTTTGAAGTGACAGGTAATTGTACTGTTGTTATCGTATCAACTATCGAATAACTGTGCATAGAAAGAGCTTCCATATTTTGGATGTGTGAATTCCTCGTTTTTATTTTCAACTTAATAAAGTTCTGTATAGAATATTGTACATTGATTGTTCTTCCTTTGGATACTCTTCTTTACTTTAGTTCTTTTTTTTCCTTTTACTTTTATTATATTATTGCGCCACGGTATTAATTCGAAGTTAGTTTGGTTTTCATTCTGTGATCATGTGTTCATGCACGTGGAGGCTTACTTTGATAAATATAGGCATCTGAATCCTAATTAGCTAAAACAGTGAGTTGATATGATACCGTATTCGATTCCACACCGCCGTGAAAATAACATGAATGATCTATATTCCCACACACGTAAAAAAGTTTTTGGTTATTTATTAATTATTAATTATATCCGAAAATTTGCTTTAAAATATTGTATTAGAGTAATTTTTTTACATTAATTCACATTAGTTTGAGTTGGTCTAAACTTTAGCAAGTAAATTTAATTTCATGATAAGTTTGATTATTCTTAAAAGTATATTTTGCACATTAAAATTTTGTTTGAAAAATTAGTTTTGTTGAAATATGACTTGGGTTGCTTTTGCAAACTCAACTTTACAAATTTTAATTTAAATATGTACTTAATTTATGATTTACAACAATTTTGGCTTAATTTTTTGAATAGAATATGGCTAGCCATGTGATTCGTAAATGTTAATTGATCTTTTATTTAAAAACGAAAAGAAAATAATTGTGTTTTATTTTTTACTAATTTAACTAAAAATATTTATAACATCAATTTGATAAATATCAGAGTGACGGAAAACGACAAAAGGTCAAAGTCAAAATTTGCAATTAATACATGATATAGATCCTGGCCAACCATTAAGTAGAAATAAGGCTTCTATTAAAAAAAATATAAATTGCATGAGAAAGTGAGAATGAGTTATAATATATCTTGAATGACAAGTTTCTTCGAAAAAAATCATTTTTTCGTTTATAAGTTATCTTTTCTTTGAACTGTAGACTATAAAATGGATCATAGGTCAATGACTAATTAATGGATTATTATTTTATTCATTTGACAACCTGCAAGATACTGTATTATTAATATTCGTTATTTCCGTTTTTTATAATAATCCCGTTTGTGACTCTAAAGCAATTATTGCTGATCCTCTATATTAATTGAAAAAAAAAAAAAAAAAGCTGTGTCGGTAGACGAATAGGAAAGAAACGTGCGAGAACATCAAGATATCTGTAAAGGTAGTAAAGGAAGCTTTCAACGATGACTCGTGGCAAGAAGTAAGTGGCTAAAGATGGCGTATGAGGAGTTTCCAATTTTTCCATTTCATTATTTGGATATAAAAAATTGATATGACTTGTAATATTTTACGGTATATGATTATTTTTATCTTATATATATATATATATATATATATATATATATATATCTTAAAGAAAAAATAATCTTCCTACCTTGATCATATGAAGAAAGTGGGAAAGGAAAGTATTTTTTCTTTAAATATTTAAAATGATTTTTTTATAACATAATGAATAATTTAATGTATAAAGTTTATTTTTAGAGGTTGTTTGGTTGTGTGAAAGAATTTTTATTATACTATTTTATTCATAGTAATTTGCATAATATAGAATATTAGTTGCCATGAGATCCACTCTTATTGTCTCTCATTCTCGCCTTTTTGCATTCTTTTGGAAGCAAAATTAAAATTCAATAGAGAATAAGCAATTAACAGAATGATAAGCTCTTGTATAGAGGCTTTTTCAACGTCCATGACGATGCATATTTTATTTATCGGCTGTGGCCTCTCCCAAATCTTTGCCTCCTTTCATATTCTTCTTCCTACATGCCCAGTTGACATTAGCTCTTAAGACATTATGATATGAATAATTTTATTTGAGACACCTACATGCTAATTAAAATAGACACTTGATCAAAGAGAAAGAAATAAAAGAGAAAAACAAATAGGTAAATTACTTGGCTTAACCCAATCAAGTCGTCACTTTCTGAATTAATGTATCGTTACGTTGTTGTTATTCTAATTAGCCAAGCATTTGTCAATTACTACCTGGTCATATATATAAGAATATAGTAAAAATTATTAAGATCAGAAAAGTAATAATCATATTTAATATTATCATAAATTTAAATTTTATTCAAAAGTGTTTTTAAATTTAAATATTATAAGTGACAGTCTTGTTTAATGTTAATATTCATTGTTCAATGAGTATATAGTAAATAGAGTTAGTAAAAAATTAAGAGTATAAAAGATATTTAACTCTGAATAAATTTGAAAATCTATCATTATTATTTATAATTAGGACTAAAAAAAAATCATTTGTTGTTTATATATAAGATTGAAGTAGTATTTATTATTCAACAATGATAAATGTCCTTTAATTTAATTCCGGATTTTCACGTCTTGAGATCTTTTACTCACTTCAATAAAATTTATTGCCTAATTATTCCGTGAAACATATCGATCAACGCATTTACGTACATTGTGTGATATGCTCCCGTTGTTTTTGCTAGCAATTGGTTTTTACATTACAGCTATACATAGTTGACAGTGAAATCCTTTTTAGAAAGGTTCCTTAATGGAAAAAAATGGAGTTAATTCAGATAATCTTGTTAAAGATGCTCTTAGGTAGAGTTGCTTCTGCCATGCAATGCAAATTGCAATGGTGTTTTTTATAATGTGAGATATGTTGGTGCATGTACTTGCTATATTGCTCGGGTACGTTGGTCTGTGTTTCTTCCAGGCTTTTGAATTCTTCCGGGTATGTCCTTTGGGTTTTCTCTAAAGTCTATTATCCTGCTTTTGTTGACAAAAAAATGAAACCAAAAAAGGAAGGAAGGAGGTAAGTACAACACACACCTATGACCTACTAGTATATTTGCCCAACATAAATGTTGTTTTTCTTAAACGATCTTCCCTGTGCATTATCCACTTGAAGAAAATTATCATAGGACAATTTGGTCATTTACAATATAAAAAAATTAGAGAGAGAGACACTTGTACCGAATATCCAAGGCACCACAAAAGGGAGTGTCATTGTATACAACGACAATTTCAAAATATGCTGTAAACCATTCGCATCCACAATTGATATTTTGGATTCGCATTTCTCACCCATCACTGTATTTGGCACGAGCAGTTGGTGTGTGTGTTTAGTAGGGGGAATTTTCCTACTTGAGTTGAACTCATTCAGTGTTAACTTACATCCCAGCAAAAGGATGGGGGACCCAAACATTCAGTGTTAACACAAATTCTTGAAAATAAATATGAAACATTTTAAGTTAAATAAATAATAAACCCAATCTCAAGTAATAAATGTTTTAATTTTGAAGTGTGTTTGTTTCAAGTTATATAAATTTATTCTCGAGAATGTGAGTTTGGGAATATAACTTTATACAATTTGATTTTTAGTGTTAATTAATTTTATCCTTTTTATATACAAAAAAATTATATATATATATATATAATTAAGAAAAAAATGAGAAGTCATAATTTACCATCAATTAATTCAATTCGATACTTAGCTTAAATAACAAATTAAAATTGGCAAGGTTTACAAATATTTTTTAAAAGAAAAATGTTGTAAATGTAATTATATATTTTGTTTTACGTACACTCGTTATTTTATTAGATAAATAGTTATTTATGATTTTTAATTTTTGAGACAAATTTAATAGATAAATGATTATTTCTTTAAACTTACGTTGAATCAAGCATTGTAATAATGATGAATCTTTATTTATTTTAATTTATGTAAAGAATATAAATTTATTTTCTTGAATAATTTAATTAGAATGTATTTGATGATGTAAAATTCTTTACAAAGGTAAGTTTATTCGCAGATAACGTCATTTTATAATGCACATAAATACAGTAATATGTAATATGTAAATATAATTAATAATTGTTCTTTTTAAGGAAAAAAAGCGAAAATATATGAGCCATCAGATTAGTTGTTAAAAAAATCAATGGCTAGAAGATAAAAGGAAAACGATGAGAAAATTTTCTATTAAAGTGACATGTGTCTCATGCAGAAAACGCTTTATATAGAGTGACACTATTAATTTATTACATAGAGCAAATAGATAGAAGTAGCAGATTGATAGATAACTTAATTATTGACTTTTTAATATTTGTTTCTTTTATGGGAGATTCGACCGGGCCGTAATTAATGCATTTCAATAAAATTATGGAAGTGCAGGTTCAAATACACAAAAAAATGTTTGAAACAAAAGTGACCTCCTATACTAAGTTAAAAGAAAAAAAAGCATCCATACTGCAAAGTCCAAACTCAACCAGGAGCATTGTAGAATTCCTCCATGGTAACATGTTTACCGAGAACTATAAGTCTTACTTTACTTTCATACAACAACAAGAAGCGAAGAAGGGCGCTTCTTAATGTGCAAGTAATTTTTAATTAATGTTGTAACAAAAAGTGGTTACTATGAAGCATGCACCTTGCTATTTGCTAATGAGGCTGCATTCATGCTCTGATTGCTTATAGCCATATATATTATGTATTTTGTTAAAATAAACTCTACAAACCTTCCACCACACACACAAAAAAAATGTGATTATAGAGTTGGTGCCTTCATCCACCAAACTAAAAAAGGTATATCTTAAAATTTATCAACAAAATAGACAATCAAATAACAAAAAGTAAGGATTATATGATTATTTATGTAAGTGTAAAATATATTTTCCATTCCTGTAAATTATGTAAAATTCATTTTTATTTCTTACAAATTTTTTTATCAATTTTTCGTGGTTGAAATACAAATATGTGTGACTTCTCTCCCAATTTTCTCTCTCTTACTTATTTCTTACCTATATCCTGCATATAAAGGTTAAAATAAGTACATATATAAAGTGACAGAAATATACACTCTCAATTTAAATTAAAATAATTCATAAACGTAAATTAAGAGTTAATATGCTTTTACTTTTTTATTCAAAAAGATAAGCAGTGTAAAGAAAGTGAGACGAAAGTTGCGAATTAATTAAGAGTCGACATGCTTCTAATTTTTAATTTTTTTTAAAAAAGAAGATAAACTGTATAAAAAAAAAGTGAGACGTTACGAATTCACGTACCAAGGTTTAATTGGACATATTTTTTTCAACCATAACTCTTTACCTATATTTTAAGTTCAAACTTAATTATCGCTGTTATACACTTAAAAAATAGTCTAAGAAATGGATATTGAGTTTCAGTTCATGGTAGTTAATTGACCAGTCCATCTATTTTTTCCACCTTCTTTAACCCTTTTCTTGGGTTGAATCCGGAAAATGCAAAGAAGTTGGGCAGGATTTTTCTGCAATGTTGAAATTTATTAAAGAAGTTACTTTGTGAGAAAGAAGTCAAGTCTCGTGTTCATAGGCATAGCCCATAGGTCAGTCTCTCAGGCAATTTCCTTGCAATCACAGCAGACAGCACTATTATCCATTCATTCAAACTCCTTGTTTTGGGAGCCATAATCTCATACTTCTCTTTCTATATAATCAATTAAACATGCCACTAAACCAACAAAACCACCCCTTGTAATCGTAGCTGTAATTACAATTACAAGAAGTTAGCACACCATGGCATCAGCTAAATGGTTATTCAAGATAATAACGTTTCCATGCATAACTCCTCCCAGGCCCAAATCATTACCGGCAATAGACGGTGACACCACTACACCAACTCCTCTAATTGGGCCTTCGGGCCCAAAAGACGACAATGAGAGGCTCAAAGACGTTTTTGATCACTTGGACATTGACAAAGATGGCAAGATTTCGAGCAGTGAGTTAATGGATTATTTTGCGTCCGTGGGGGAGTCCCTCAGCCATAAAGTGGCAGAGAGAGTGATAAACGAGTTTGACTCTGATGGTGACGAGTTACTGGATTTCGGAGACTTTGAGAAACTGATGAAGCAAGAGGACAGTGAGGAATTGGAGGATGTTCTGAGAAGCGCGTTCGAGATGTTCGAGGTTGAGAAAGGGTGTGGATGCATAACGCCCAAGGGGTTGCAACAAATGTTATGGCAACTAGGAGACGTCAAGTCCCACGACCAGTGTGCGGCCATGATTCAAGCATTCGATCTTGACGGCAATGGCTTCCTTGATTTCCACGAATTTCAGCAGATGATGTCTCCAGCTTCTTAGGTTTGGTTTTGGTTTTGGCTTTGGTTTGCTTCTCTCTCTATCTACCCTCAACTCCACTTTAATCAAAGTGTAAAATGAAATTAAACGCTTTCTTGACGTAAGATAAAGAAACGCGGTTTCCTGCACTCGGGATCGCTGCAGATGTCTGTCATTTTGCTATCTCTTTGGTTGTTACATTTACATGAACGTTAAATATCTATATTAGATGATATAGAGTAAGAGTAAATTATACTAATTATTACAGACACTTGTTACTTATTATTTATATGTATATATATATAATAGTTTCTAAAGAATTTAAAAAGATTAATGTAATATACAATGAGTGTCGGTTAAGAGGATTAGTTTAGAAATAGAAAAGAAAAAAAAAGTTTGTAATTTTATAAATTTCAGGAGTAGTTACTTTAATTTACTCTAAATAATATAATTATTTGGTAAAATTACATTAACGGTTAAAACTTATATTAGATTTTAGATGATATAAAGTGTATACAATTATATTCAAAATTTTAAAAGTTTTAAATATAGTCTCACCTCTAAACTAAAATAGTCTCATATGTAGATAGAGGTTAGTTTATTTAAAGAGTAGTTATTCTTTTAATAATTAATTCTTTGTATAAAATTTAAATTTATTTGATATTTTATTAAATAAATACATTTAATGTAATTATATTATACATTAAGTTAAGCAGGAGAATAATTTAATGTATAATATACATTTTTAAAATATAAGTAAATGTTGATGATAAGATTACATAATTATAAATACATCATTTATCTAAAATTTCGTGTATATGATCGTTAAATGAAACAAATTGTTCAATAATTAGATTAATACAAATTATTTTGTACAAAGACTTATTAAAGGGAGTGGATCCTGTAAAAAAAAATAAAAATTAAAGGGAGTAATTTTATCATGAGGAATAACTTGATTTTTTCTCATTTGATATACCACCTCATATTACTTCATAAATAGTCCATAGGAATTTACATGACTTTTTTTTCTTTTAATTATAACACATACTAAGTGAATATGTGGATGTTTGGTTTAGCATCACGTTAAAGGTGACTTGCGTCCATTTCTCACGTCTAAGCAGAAGCAGTATAATTTCTCATTTTCCACGTTTTTGATGCACGTATGGAGTGTTATAGCAGCCAAAATATTATCGTTTGCTAATAACAATCTATCTGAATCATCCTAAGCAAAACTGTAAGTTACCAACCGACTTCATCACACAAATTTCTCTTGAATGATATTTAAAGGAACCAATTGGTTACATGAGTCGACCAACATAGGTAGCACGGGGATATTGTCGTTGCAACTGTGGCCACTGAACAAATAGTTGATCAACCATCCGCAACTTGTATAGGAGCAGGCCACTCAAGGAAAGCCTTCTGACTCTTGCAATACTCTCAACATAGAAAATTGATGACCATCTGATTCCCAGTATCTGCACAGAAGCTTGAACAATTTCAATAGCATCATAAATTGTCAAATAAAATAAAGTGGATAAATAAAAGTTATAAAGTTCAAGTTATGGAAACGATAGAAGAATAATGATAGTTCCATAAAGTGGATAAATGAAAGTTATGAAGTTGAAGTAATGAAAATGATCGAAGAATAATGAAGGGAAAAAGAACCTTAAATATGAATGCAATTGAACATAGGGGAATGCAAGTTCCAGGTCCATTACAAAGTATCTGGATAATAGCAATACAGAGTTACCTCAAATTGTAACAATAAACTAAATGATATAAGCGTCAAGCAAATGATGGTAGGCTTGGTACCACTTCAGGTCTAATTTTAATCATTAGCCATAGTGCATGCACCATTGCAATTAAAGTAGTCCAAATTGAGGTTATATATGATTGACCAACTTCCCTACTCCGATATATCTTCATGAACTGTGCAGTATCAGTTACCCTTGTTGCATTCTGCAGTAAAATTTATTTCTGATCAGAATCTGTAAACCAGCAACACCAAGCAGAAGAAAAATTCAGAGCCCATCAAGCTCTAATAAAAATTGACATATTGCACCTATGTCAAGAGAAACAAAAAATAGAATAACAGAAAAGATCAAGCTTGATAGATATATATTCTCTATTTCCTGTCCCCAAATCCACAACTGGAAAAATTCACAGTTGCCAAACCAGAAACAATGGCAGAAATCAGCAAAGAAATTGCTGATACCATTCAGAAAATACTGACTTTGACCAGAATTTATTATTTGAAAATAATTTCCATCAAGGTTAATAGCATCTAATTAAAGACTACAACTTCTTGTGACAATTAGCTATTAGATTCCTAAATACACACTCCTGCAAGAAACCTATATGGGACTGGGCAGTATTGCTTTGAACCTACCTATTCAAGCATCAATAGGTTGAATCATTAGTATTAGTCACGTTTGTAATCATCAGTCAAAATTAATTGTCGTCACATCCAAAAAAAAGGGCTTCAGCCAATACAACATCCCCAAACAAAAAGAGTTCTATGGAATCTCCTCTCCAAGTTCCCTATAATTATCAAATGACAACATAACACAAAATGTTGAGCACCTATTTCTATAGCCATTAACATACATGATAAATAATTGATCCATATATTGCAATAATGGCTCAACAAATAAAAAATTATCCAATCTTATACTGTAGAACCCCTCTGAAAAAAAGAAAAAAAGAAAAATGGAACTCATAATAAAAGGTACTTCTAGAGGCAAAGCAAAAATAGAACCTCAGCAGCCAAGGAATTCTCCAACAACTGAGCTTTTTGAAGACTCATATTATCAGTAGCAGCAGCAATGTAGAATCTTGGCTTGAACCTATCTTTCTTCAATACTGCCAATAGATTAAGCATCTCAGCAGTATGACCACCTACAACAGATAGAACTAAAAATTGTGGAATTGTCATGAAATGTTTTGATATCGATGGAAAAGAAGGAAAAGTAAATACAAACCTGATCCTAAAATAATAAGAGTACTGACAGGTTTTAAAACCCTTTTGCTCAAGGATCTGCTGCTACAATACATGACATAAAGGAGACGAACCAAAATGAAAGTTACAACAAAAATGGCATTTGAGAAGACAGCAATTGAAGTCACATTAGAGAAGCTGCAGCCATTGCTTTTGTCCATCAGAGGTAGCTTCAAGATTTCAGTCAGAGGTACACATCTTCACTACAGAATCCAGGAAAAAATCAATGTTTGTAGACATGATTAGTTTCATAATCATGTATTTATATTTACAGGCACACAACTACAAATACGGAAAATAAAGAGTCATTGTTATAACAAAACACTGCATAGAAGACAAGATTTTACATAAGCAAGTGTAGAAAACTAGCCAAAGGGCAGAAACATAAATACAAAATAAGTACACATACAAGATGTTAAAACATGATGCTTGATCTGGCCAAATCAGATTAACCATCCCCCTTACAAATCCCCGCCACTGCACCCCCTCGCCCCATTTTTTTATTTTTCTTTTATAAAACACACACAGAGAAGTCCTTTATCTCAACAATATTACGCTCATGATCATTTACAACTGAAAAATGCAACTTTAGAACAGAACATATCATCTTACCTCAGCTAAGGCGCAGAGAGTGGGGAACAAACATATTATCAGATAAGAATCAGATTATCACGGATCGTAATATGTTGCCACGGATAAAAATGTCAATTTTCATATTGTCATAGAACAAATTGTATAAGAAAAGTACCAACATACATCTAAGAACTAAGAAGGAAAGACGAGGGAGAACCATTGAAGCAGCTCTTTTTTTTGTCAGCAACCATTGAAGCAGCTTGAGCGGGAGAATCGAAGGAGTAATCAAACAAATGAGAAATCCCAACAAGAAGAGGCGCAATTCAATAAATAATTGAACAAGAAGAAATGCAATCGGACGAGAATAATCATAGATTTAAAAGATCATGTCTGACAATTCCGATTTGGTAATCAAATTGAAGACTTAGGGTTTGATACTTAGAGCGGAATTTGGGGTTCGTGATTGTAACGTAAGGTTAGCAAAATTAGGACCTTTTTAAATTTTAATTACTCTTGTCAAAAACAAATTTTATTTTTTAAAATTAAAAATTAAAAACTAAAAACTTGTTTGACACGAGGGCGTGAAGTCGCAGAGTTGAAGAAAGCAGACCCAGTTTATGTTAGTTTTCGGGTTTCAGCTTATTTTTGTTTTGAAATTTTAAAAAATTATTGTAAATTGAAAATAAATAAAATAAGTTAACTATTTTATTTTGGGTGATTTTGTTTAGATAGAAATATGCAGAAATTATTTCGTGTCTCGTTACAATTATAAAAAAAAAACACTTTTATAATTAAAAGTAATTATTAATTTATTTGGATGAAACATGTGTCAAAGATCATCTTATCGACAGAAATGAGGACATGACACACAATGAAAACAAAAAACAAAAAAGAAAAGTTAAACTCATTTCATATCTCTAGTGCTAGAAATGTTGTTTGAAGTTTAAAGAAGAAATGCCTCTAAGTACTCATTTTAAAGAAGAAATGCCTTTAAGTACTCATTCAAATCAAGCTAATATAGTTGTGGATCTTTATTGTTGTTGTGTAGTGTGTACTGCCTCCAGGACTCTAAAAGTCATCTTCCCCACCATGTACATGATAATAATATTAAAGAGTAAATGTGGTAAACCATTACAAACAGAATATCATAATTGCCTTTAAAAAATGTGACCAAAAATTCCACCACAAGACTTTTATTACTCTTTCATGTTTCAATCTTCCATCATAGCAAAATGCATTTATCCCATTCCCATATGTACTTCATCATATCTCGAAAGCTTGTTTGTTCAAAACATATCCTAGCTATAACCCTGACCTACCACCAGCTGTCATAACAAGCAAAGAGAGAAATTTCTACTATATGATGCCCATATCTTCTTCATCCAGCCACATTACACAATTCCAACTACAACCGTCAACCACCCCCATATCACATGTTCGCCTAACTTTCTATCTTCAATAACCTCCATAAGATCATACAAACATGCCCCCCAAAGATGTGATTGGATTAAGCATCCAATCTAATAGCAGAATCCCTTTCTTTTAGCCATTTCCATACCTGTATTTTAGCATTCTCAAAGAAGGATAATTTCAACTAAGTTAGCAGGTATAATCATTTAATCAAATTCAACTTAATTACAAATTCTACTCAGCAAAATTATCAATAAAAGAACAACACAAAATATATTGGTCACACATCATGCACATTCAAACCAGCAAGGATAATTTCAATTCTCATCATGCACATTTTCACACAATAAAACAGAACACAAATTTCTAGTCTTAAACCCCAATTTACAAATTTCCAGCTTTAATTCAATTTGAAACAGTAATTTTCAGCCTTAATTCAAACAGGGATTGGGTTCCCTTTCATTAACTGCTAGGAAAAAAACCCTTTCACACACAGAGACAATGAAAGAAAAACAAAAGGAGAGAAGGAGGGATAGAACAAAATAGAGAAGGAGAGACAGTGAACTGAAGTGCGTTGCAAACAGAATCCAAAACAAGGAGAGATAGAGGAAGGGAAAAGAGAACTCACGGGGGAACAAAGACGGCAATGATCAAGCCACTTAGGGTGACGGGCGAGGAGGGGTGACCAATGACCGACAATGGGGGAGGTGACCAGGTATTAAAACAGAAACCATAATCCACAAACCAATTTTTATTGTTTTTCAATTTGGGTAAAAACTGTTTTAAAAATAAATTAAAAAAAAAAAAAAACAAACTCAATCCCAACTTAACTGAGTATGTTTCTGTTTCAAAAATGCATTTTAAAACAGAAAATCGGAAACTCACATCCACTCTGAACGAGGCCTTAGGTTTTAGGATTTGAATAATCATTTTTTATAATTTGGTTAACCATATTATTTTAAGAAAAATATGTGGTTTCTTTTTATGAACCATTTGTGAAAAAATGGTTTTAAAAAGGTTTAGTGAGGTGAAAACCATGGAGTGGTTTGACTTCTCAAAAACCATGTCTACCCTGCGGTTTCGTTTTGTCAATTGTTTCCCTTTGACTTCCATAGAACAATATGGGAACTCAATAAAGTGTGGAGTTTTTTTTTTTTTTTTTTTTCTCAAATACAATTTTTGTTATCCTATTTTTTAAATCTGTGTTTTTAACTTTTTTTAATTAAAACATTCTATCTTTCACTTTTAAAAGGTTTGTAATTTTAATCTTCCATTCTTTTTTTGAGATATTTTGTTCTCCACTTTTTAAAAATCAACAATTTTAGTCTTTGTGGTCAATTTCAAACATTGATTTATGTATTTTGTAAATGTTTATTCACAAATTGTTTGCTTATTGTGCAAATGAAAAATGCTTTTTAATTATTTAATTGCTAAAAAACTTAATTTATTAAAAAAGAATTAAAAAGTACACAATCAACAAGTTTGAAATTGACAAAAAGGACTAAAATTACAAATTTCTTAAAAGTGGGGAGCAAAATATCTCAATTAAAGAATAGGAAGACTAAAATCATAATTTTTTTTTAAAATAAAATGTTTCAATTTAAAAATAAGGAGACTAAAATTATAGATTTTGGAAAATAGAAGAACAAAAATTACTTTTAGTCTCTCTTTATCAACATTAAGGTGAGTTTTTCTTTCATTATTCTTTTTTTTAATACCTAAGCTTTGTATAACTTCATTGCTTATTATTATATATATGTTCTTTCGGTCATTCAACATTTTTTAAGAGAGTCATTGAACTTCAATTAGATACTTTAAACATGTAAATATTATTTTTTTTAGTCCACGATAAAATAAAATTGTTGTCATATATATAAACAATAAAATATATTGTTTGAATATTGTATATAAGCATATCCATCTACTACATGCCAAAGTGTTAACTTTATTTAACCTTCATCAACAACTAGATTTAACTTCTGTTAACCTTTGCATATATAACATTTACCTAAGCTTGAAGACAATCCCCACATAAAAATTAGTCTAAAGATAGGTGCAAATATCTCATTCATTGTGATATAATTAAATAAATTTATCTTGTTATAATCCAGAAAAATGTACAATTTTACACTCCACATCCAAAGGCAAGGCCATGCATAGAAATTTTGGGATCTATAAGCTATTTTTAAAGAGACTTGATATTATATAAATGTATTAATTTTCTAGCTTTTAATTTCAAAATTATTTATTAAAATTTTATAATCAAACAATTCTATTATTTTACTCTCAATAGATAAAATGACTAATTCTTTCGATTTTATATTATAATATTATCAATTTTAGATAAGAGTTAAACAATTTCAAAAAAATTCATTTAATTATTTTTTTTTGCCTAGGTAGCAACTATTAACATTATTGCAGTTATTTATACATTGACTTGCATGTAGAAAGACACACATGCATGTAGCACACCAACATAAACACACTTAGGTATACAAACGCATGCATGCACAAAATCACATACATGTAATTATTATAAGTGAAAAAAGTTTTTCAAGTCTATAAACAATTATTTTAAACATTATTGTAATTATTTATACATTGACTTGCATATAGAAAGACACACGTTAACAACTATTATAGGTGAAAAAAGTTTTTCAAGTCTATATAGGTAATTATTTTAAACATTATTTTAATTATTTATACTTTGACTTGCATGTAAAAACACACAACTGGTTAGCACACACGACCAGACACACATGTATATGAATGCATGCAAAAATCACCTGTACAACATCACATTCATGTATAGAAACACATGCATGCACAAAATCTCACGGACTTGCACACAACAATGTACACATACAACTAGAAGATAAATTGGGTTAGTTTTTTTTTAATTCTATTATTTCTTATTAATGAATAACTTCCATAATGTGAAAAATTAAATTGATATAGTATCATTTTCAATAATATAAATAAATTTAACAAAATTCTCAATATAACTTTTTATGCATATAAAAAAATTTCCCCCAAAGTTTATTTGGGATTTAACCTAGTTACATGTAAAACAAACAATTAAAAATTTGAGGCATACAGTAGTGGCCTAGATGACCTAACCTTGTACACTGGGCTCTGTCCAAAAGAATAGTTAATTTGAAATCTGAACCATGCATGCATTATGTGGTGAGCTAGGATTAATCCAAGTAATATGTGAATAAAATAAAATAAAATTGCATTCACACATTGAATATTCTACCACTCTAAAGGGGAGAACTAAATAATTATTTATTGGTGAGAAAAATAGAATTCTGTTTGAAAAAATTAACTACTTAGCATGATTTAAAAGTAAGGGGAAACTTGAATAAACATTTTGCAAGCATAAGTGAAATATTATAGAATTTTATACAAATGAGACAAGGTAACATTTTTTAGCTTCAACAATTACTTTTTTTTAATAGCTATTGTTTCTTATTCTAAACTAACATGAGGTTCTTTCTCTTCATTAAATTGAAGAGGGCATGCCTATATAAGTTTTATTAGTTATAATAATAAATAAAAAGAAATGAAGGACAATAGTTTTATAAAATAAGTCTTTGAAAGGAAGTGTTCAAAGGCGGTTTTGGACCATCTTTCAACTCAAGTATTCAAAGATTTTGGTAAAACCATCTTTAGAAACAAGTGTTCAAAGATGATTTTGGTTCCAAAATCGTCTTTGAAATTCCTTGTCATTCTTGTCGTTTCTCTTGTGTTCCCTTCCTCTCTCATCCGCTATTTAATGCTTTTTCAAAATTTGAATTAGTAAACCGATACCTTCTTGTATAGTTTCGCTTCCTCTTCCCTTTCTCTTTCATGGCGACGGCATGGGATGGATTACACGAAGTCGTTCTTGCACTCACCACAGACAACGTCGGGGAGATTCACATGCGTTTCGATGGAGACGCGTTTCTCGGAGTGGTAGCAGCCACTCTTGTTTTTTTCAAATCTGGTCATTGTCATATTTATTTTATTTCACCTTTGTTACCTTCATCTAGTATATGCCTCAACTTAATCATGACCATCTTTGAGCGCTACCTCCGCCCCACCTCACCGCCACCCTCTCCCTCCGCTGTCTCCTGCCAACGCAGCCCCTCTGACGTAGAGGCCCAGATCGGCTTTTCAGGCAAACTTGCTCACGCTTCCCCTTAAAGTAAGTAAATAATGATAATATCATTAAAAAAAAGTGATTTTCTCATTTTCGTGCCAAAAGTTGTTTTTCCCCCTTGTTGTGGCGTGTTTGGAGCGTTTTCTCATTTTATTTTATTTTAATTACTGTCAGAATGCTGGATCTTGGGAGTTTATGTAGATGCTTTCTTTTTTTGTTATGTTTTTTTAATAAACTTCTTATGGGCTGCTTTTATTAAATTTCATAGTGTTTTTGTGTTTGTGCTTATCATCCCAATAACCACCATCTTCTAAATAAATATGTGATTAAGACTGAGACTTTAGACCCACACATTATCCTTGTTGTTCATCCGCTCGAGCACCTTCATAATCTTTGATGAAACAGTGTGTGGCTAGTGTTTGTGGTCTCAAACAATTGGTCAAGGTTTAAATGCTAGTTTTGAATGCTACAATAGAGAAATAAAGTAACCACATGGTATATTGTATTTTATTCTATATATATATATATATATATATATATATATATATCTTGGCTTATACCAACTTTAATAATATTTTTTGTTTTTTTAATGTAGTGTAGGTGGAACATGCCTAGCCCACCTACTTATCAAATTTCAGCACTCACTGCATTGTGCATTGTGACCGTGTCTCAAAATATCTACAAGAAGTGGTTATATATCACTGTTTTGTTGTATTTTTTGTTTTCAAATTGGTCTTTCAACTAGGAACACTGAAATTTTCTTGTCCAGATTCATATCTAGATCTTCATAAAATTTATGTATGTCAATATAAAGACGTTGACATTCGTTGGTATCCATAATTGCATAGTCTATACATTCTAAGCAAAGATTTTGATCATCACCATGATCAAAGTATTTGTCCCTCGTGACTAGACTATGTATAGAGACAATTGTTTAGTTACACAATTTTCATTTATTTTTCAGTTTTCCACGTACAAGATAAACCACATTTCTCTAAGCAAGCCTATTAATGATTTGGAAAATATTGTCTCAATAACAAAGAGTTTAATAAGCCTAGGTATAAAGTTATTTTTATACTTCACGACTCTTGAAGCAGTAGTTATTATGAAAATAAATAAATTATAATATGGATGATATTGAATGACATTGTAAAAATATTAATGCATGTATATTATATTAAGGTAAAGAATCCGATAATGATGTTTGGACATATGAAAATAGTTCTTTAGGATAAATAAGTATATGATATCATACCACTATATGTCTATAGTCATTAGTCTATTCTAATTTCCACGTTACATAGATTTTCTTATGGAAAAAAGAGTTAATGAAACTTGATAATGTGTCGATGGAGATTTGACAGGGATGTAATAATTTCTCTTCTTAAACACTCACCTCCAATAGCTCACAACTTCAATAATGACGTGTACCATCATTTAGATGGGAAGGACAAAATTTATGATTACAAAATTGATGCATCCTATACTCGAATTGACTGGTTGAGTTTGTTGAAACTTGTCAAAAGATATATATTTTTAAAAAATTAACAATAATAGGTGATAAGATATAGGATAAAGCTATGTCGCTGAACCGAAGGTAAATACAAACATTCTATGTCATAGATTGGTTTTTAGTGGTAAGATATGAGAAGTTATTAAAATCATAGTGACTCAAAATACTTGTCAGCATATTACAATAAAAGAAACATGATGTCATTTTTAAAAAGACTTGATATTACACAAGTGTATTAACTTTCTAGTTCTTTCTTTAATTTCAAAATTATTTATTAAAATTTTATAATCAAGTAATTCTATTATTTTACTCTCAATATATACAATGACTAATTCATTCGATTTTAGATAAGAGTTAAACAATTTCAAAAAAAATCATTTAATTAAAAAAACATTTTACAATGGTAACAACTCTTACATGTGAAAAAGTTTTTCAATTCTATAAGCAATTATTTTAAACATTATTGTGACTATTTATAAGGTGACACACCTACAAGTAGAATTGCATGCAAGTACAGGTATATGAGTGCATGTATGCACAAAATCACAATCAACATTGCATGCATGTATAGAAACACATGCATGCACAAAATTGTATGGACGCGCGCATACAATGCACACAGGCAATAAAAAATAAATTTAGTTTTTTTGTATTATATTATTTCTTACTAATGAATAACTTCCATAATATGAAAAATTAAATTGATATTTTATCATTTTCAATATTATAAATAAATTAACAAAGTTTCCAATATAACTTGTTATGCATATGAAAAAGTTTTTCCTCCAAAATTTATCTACCATACTATTTAGTTATATATAAAATTATTTGCTTGAATTAAAAATGATTCTATTATCTATATATTCACAATTCAATATACACAAATATATACAACATATCTATTTTTATTTGATGCCCCTACTTCTATTGTTTTTTATGCAATTTGGAATGCAGTACAGCGAATAGTTGTATGCTGAGTTCGAGAAGGATGAATCACTCCCAAAAAGGAATAATTAGACATTCCATATTCGGAAACCAATACTTTTAATGTTATTTGACTCACTATAATTTCTCTATGTCTATTATGAATGTGAACTCCCTAGTATGAATAAAATTTTTGAATTTTATTAACTAAAGAAATACAACTCGAGAAAATAAAAAAATTATAATGTATGTCAAGTATCTAAGGTCAGTGAAATTAATAAGTTAGAAAAAAATTTAAGTATATTTTTTATAGAAAAATAGAAATAATCCAATTTGAGCAAGGTTAAAAAAAATGGTTAGAATCAGCAAAACTGTTTTGATCAAAAGTGTAGTAGTAGGAATTAACTACATGGATTGTAAAAAGAATCCGAAGAATAAGAGTAGTTTTTTGATTACTTCAGATTCATTGGAATCAATACAAATCAAATAGATGAAACTAAAAAAAAAAATTGGATGCAATTCTAAGATAGTAAAAATCAAATAAATAGAGACCTAAGGTAGCCGCCTAGATGGTCTAGCCTTGTACATGGCCCTGCATAGCATATACCTTCTACTACTCCATGCGCCATTGTCATTTAAGGTCAGAATGAAAGCAACACCAACAATACATGCAACTGGATAATATAACATCCTGATTACAGACAAAGATTTACTATGCATTGACATGCCTATCTATAATTCCTATGACCAAGAATTCTTGAAGCACCACTATATAAACTAGTGACACATTACCAAGTTGTCATTGCCAATAGATCAGTGTCTCAAGAGACACATGAATAAGAACTGTAAGGTTTGGGAAAGATATTAGATCTCACCCTACAAGGTTTTTATCATAATAGGATATTATGTTTTCCTCATCCAATTTTACATATTACATAGTAAAAGTAAATTAAAGTAGTCAAATCTTATGCAAAGTGGGTGTAAGAATGTTCAAACAATTGAGGTGAAATACTTACACTGTGCTTGCAAACATCACATTCTGGATGGTTTTTTTCCTCCAAGCCTGATTCATGGTAAGGGTAACTTTCAGATGCAGAGAGCTGTAAGAGAAAGGATATATATATATATATATATATATAGATAGATAGATAGATAGATAGATAGATAGATAGATAGATAGATACAACAAAACCAATACAGGGAATGGAAACCATGATCAGCATGAGCAAATTTGGCAAGAAAATCCTGCACCTGAAAATCAGTTATTGGCAAGTTACATGCTCGGCAGCGGATGCATTCAGGATGCCATGTTCCATTCAAGCAACTTAGATACCGCCCATAAATTTCAGCATTGCAACCAGCACAAATCCTATTAGTCGACAAATAATTGGACAACTTTATTTCAGCATCATGTGTATGTATAGTTGATATTGTAGTTAAGGCCAACCAAGGTATGTAAGACAATGTTTATCCAGCATATAATCTTGTAAAGTTGTAATATCAACTTGAAAACATTGTTATCCATCCCTTAACTCATACCTGTGACCCATTGGAAATCTTGGTGGGACTTGTTGATCTTGATTTTCATTTCCATTTATGGGAGGAGATTCCAAATTTAGGCTTTCTTGTATAGCTCTGGCAAGTAGTTCATCTTCTATTGTTTGTAAAGTGCAATCTATACAATGGACAAAAACTTATTAAGGAAGTCACAATGTACCTATGATACTGATATTCCAAACTATAACCCTGGTCTAAATATTCAAGCAAGGACTGCAAGGTCACTGGCATAGGTGTGGCCCCTTCAATAATATGCAGTAATGTTTCAAAGCTATTTCAATCACCCTTTACATTATTTTCATTCTCGTTCTCTGGCAATGAATCCTGCATTCAAAAGTCAATAAAAACATGTTAGATAGGGTGAAAGCAAGCCAAGTGGATCCTGAATGCAAGAGAAATAGAGCATTTCTTTCAACAATTGGTAAATTTCCATAAGCATTTTATATTCATTTACAAAATTACTGTAGATAGATTAGTACAGTGTAGAAAGTTCATTACCTCTTGTGTTGGAGGAAAATTTGCATCGTCATTTCCTTCGCGTACTCTTGAATTTCTACGCCTGGGGATTCCAAAATGTCTGCTACCACAACCACCTATAAGGCAGATTGCTATGCATGCACAGAGTATAGAAGCTTGCTCGTTAATAAAGTTTATCTAACAAATATATAAGTATAAACTTTATATAAAGTATTTATAATGATGTTTTTTTTTCTTTTCATAAAAATAATTCAAAAACATATAACAGAAAAGTATATTTAGGCAGAAGATATAAATTAAACATTTTATATGCCACTGAGATTTGCTTTCTATGTTTAGACCATGCACTTAAGGACAAAAGTACTTTGGATCTTCACCAAAAATAACAAAACAAACGTAACTCAAGAGAGCAATAAAAGAAATATATAAAAGATAGTGATAGCTAGAGAATATTTGTCAACGTGTCTTATATAATATTGGTAAGTTTTCCTCAACAATAAATACTAATAATTAGACTTTAATTCTGAAATCAATATAAAGAAAAAAACTTCATTTATCAAAATAAAAGAAAAAGATTGATAAAAATTATAAAAAGTTAAATAGAATATCTAAAAAAAGGAAAATGTCATTATCTTCGTGCTATATAAAGGAAAATAGAATATTTTATTAAAAAAATAACACTTAAATGTAATTATTTCTAAAAATAATTATCTTAATATTAAATATCTTACCTGATTAAAATTTTAAAACTTGAAAAAAACAAATGAATAAGTAATTCGTGCCTTGTCATATTATAGAGAATCAAAACCTACGCATGAATATTAAGTAGAAAACCTACGCATGAATATTAAGTAGAACTGGGTAATTGCTTCCAGAGAGAAAGATATGCATGGCATGCGTTGCACGGCTCTTTTAAGATATAGAATCCAAACCCGGGCATGATTGCAGGAACGAATATTTGGAATATTTATGGCTTTAATTAATAATCACGACGTCTTTCTTCTGCCTTTAATGAATAATTTTGTTTGTAATTTAATAAGGCATAATATATTTTAAATGTATTAATAATGGCATTATTATTAAATTTCCACTTCGAATAAAAAAATAGTATTTGCGCATTTTTTAAAAAGAAAAGGTACTAATATATAAAATAAGATGAGTATTGTCATGGTGAGTGGAAAGATAGAGAGAAAAATGAAAAATGAGAGTTTAATTTTGAAAAGAATTAATTATGAAAAATGATTTATAAATGCGAGTTTAATTTTGACAATTTATTAGTGTAAAATTTTATATTATTCTTTAAATAGAAATTAATTTAAATATGATTTTTAAATGCATGGTAATTAATAATTAGATGATAATGTAACATAATATTTACAATATATGTATATATATGTTTTAAATTGCAATAAAGAATTGTTAGGTTTTTTTGTATTTTTAATCCTCAATTATCGTGATGGTATAATTTTAGTCTAGGTTGTGTTTGGGAGTGATCAATTACTGTAGGAGGAGAGAGAGAGGAGACAGGCGAGGATTGCAGAGATTCAAAAAATTTCATAGTTTGAAAGACATGAAATGTTTGAAGTTTTTGTTGGATTTCATAGTTTGAAAGACATGAAATGTTTTTAATTCTTCTAATATATTCATTTTTTTGTTTTTGTCTCTTAAATATGTAGATCCTTTGTTATTAATCCCTTCAAATATTTGTTAACAGACTAATATAAATTAAATAAAATATTATGAGGACTAAAATAAAGAATAAATATATTAGAATGACTTTTTTATTTGATATTAAATGAACTAAAATAAAATAACAAGTACTAAAAATATTTTATTTTATTTTATCAGCAACTCAAGGCAAAAAAAAAAATATTAAAATTAAAAAAAAATTGCTAATTCATACTTATGCCTAATATAAATGAAAATATTTATATTCTACTTTTTTTTTTCGATCCCTGGTTTGGGCTTTCCTTTGTAATCAAGGAATTTCTTGAAGTAAAAAAAAAAAAAATGAATGAGAAGTAATAATGCATGAAATTCGGAACGTGTTAGGCAATGTAACGAATCGTTGGCGCTAAAAAGTGAAGCGCCACGAGTCATCACATCACCACACCAGGGAGCAACGAGAAAGCCGTTATTGACATCGTTTTATTATTCTCTTCTGAGAAACGGTCTTTGATGGTTAGATCGATTATTTGAGATCAGAGAGAAAGAAAAATGGCGAAATCGAGCGCCGACGATGCGGAGCTACGGCGAGCTTGCGAGCATGCGATTGAAGGCACGAAGCACAAGGTCGTTCTCTCCATTCGAACCGTCAAAACTCACGGCACTTGGGGAAAAACTGCTAAGCTTGGTCGTCAGATGGCCAAGCCTAGGGTTCTCGCTCTCTGCAGTACGCAACGCAACGCTTTATCTCTCTCTTGATGTATCATGTTATGTATTTGTAGCAATGTTTAAAAGTGACAGCATGTTGTATATATTTTGTGTAGCAAAAGCCAAAGTTCAGCGGACTAAAGCTTTTCTTCGAGTTTTAAAGTATTCCAACGGAGGAGTTCTTGAGGTAATTAATTAATGTCCTTCTCTACTGGAGGTTTTAGCATATTTCTACTGGCTATAAAATAAAAAAATTTCTTGTTCTGCAGCCTGCTAAGTTATACAAGCTGAAGCACCTCTCAAAAATGGAAGTTGCAACAAATGATCCCAGTGGATGTACATTTACACTCGTAATGTTCAATTTTTTTTTGCTCACTCTCATAGATATCTTTATGTTCTGAAGATAATTTCTGGAACAGAAGCAAATCAATATTCAACCATTTCCTGTTATGTAGCAGTTTGTTTCTATTTACTGATGAATATATTTATATAACTTATAGGGGTTTGATAACCTTAGAAGCCAGAGTGTGGCTCCTCCACAGTGGACAATGCGCAATGTCGATGACAGGTTATAATCTAAGCATGTAGAATTTAATCCTTTATGGTTTTATTATGTAAGGAAAGTGAAGTTTGGCTCACTGCGTCGTCTATTACTTCTCATGTAGAAATCGCCTCCTGTTTGGTATCTTAAATATCTGCAAAGATATCCTGGGTCGCCTGCCTAAGGTTGTTGGTATTGATGTTGTGGAGATGGCTCTTTGGGCTAAGGTTCATAAGGCTCTTCAAATCACTTCATTTTGAAGTTGCTTTACTTCCTTTACAATCAAGCTGCAATGATCATTTTGTAATAGATTTTTTTTTTTGCTTTTCATGTTTAACTGATAATTACTTTGTATTTATCACTACGGATAGAGTGTGACTACTGACTAACCTCATTAGTGATCTTGAAGTCCTCAATTTCAAGTTGAGGATGTTAAATTTCGATAAATAGTTACTCACTCGGTCACTGATTGCTGGTAATTACTATAGGCTGTTGGTTCTGTGTTTATTTATTTTCACCAATGTGAAATAGGAAAATACACCCGCAGTTTCCACTCAGAGTAACCAACAAGATGGTGCTTCTGTTGAATTTGCTGCGGCTGAAACAGAATTGAAAGTCTATGTTGAAAAGGAACTTGTCTCCCAGGCAGAGGAAGAGGATATGGAGGCTCTTTTGGGAACGTAGGTGCTATCATTTTGTGTCTTAAATTGTATTGAGGTTAAATATCTGGGATGAGTAAGAATATAATTTATGTCTTCTGTCTGCAAAGGTTATTGCAATCTCATAGAAAGTCTGTCTCTTCCCTCACAAACTTTCTGTCCATATTTTGTGATTAATATTGATACAGGGAATTCATAAGTTAGTAGTACCAACATTTGTGGCTTAGTTGGAAAACGGAGCTCTGCATCACACTTTACCAGTGCAGGGTTTCAAAACCACTAGAAGAACCTTTTGTCTAGAACTAAGCCAAAAAAAAAAAAAAATACCATGTACTGAACATGATTGAGTTAAAAAGTTCAAATGAAAATATTTATTTACTAGTGTTAGTTGGATACAAAGATAATTCTTGTTAGTGTTAAATTTTTATTTTTGCCTCATTATCTTTAACATTGCCCCCATTATGTTAATCTTTATCATACTTTTTTTATAATGTGAAGTATGAGATGCTATCTTATCCTCACTATCCAAAATTTATGTGTACGTCACTTTGTAGTTTTTGAATGTGCAGTTATATCATGGGTGTTGGTGAAGCAGAGGCATTTTCTGAAAGGTTAAAAAGAGAGCTCCAGGCTCTGGAAGCAGCAAATGTGCATGCCATTTTAGAAAGTGAACCTCTGATAGATGAGGTATAACTATTCTTTGAGTTGATTTCCTTTCTTTTGCTGGTATTACCATACTGTTTATTTGTGTTACTGTAAACAGGCCACTTGATTCATGTATTTTGTTGTGGCTTAATTTTTCTTCCCCTAAATAATAGACTGAACAAACCATTTATGTTTCTTGAGTTATGATTACAATTATTTGAGCACCAATTCACTTTCATGGCCTTCTTTATCAGATGAACCAATTTGCTTGATTTATCACCCTCTTAAAAACTTCAAAACCACATGTTGATATTTTAAGCTATTGTTTTATCTCATTATTGTCACTTCAACCATTAGAGTTGTTGTGATAAAAGGAAACATCACTTCACTTTACAAATCTTTGTGTTTCTTGTCATTAGTTATTTAAAATTATTTGAACATGTTTTTATGAAGTGGTTCATACTAATAATCTGTGCCTAGAAGGTGTTGCAAGGGCTTGAAGCAGCAACAAATTGCGTGGAAGATATGGATGAATGGTTAGGCATGTTCAATGTGAAACTCCGACACATGAGGGAAGATATTGAATCAGTAAGTGCTTGTAGAGTTCAAATTGGGAGCATAATTTGCTTTGCAATTTACTTTGTGGTATTTATAGAAGTGTTTACTGGAATCTTAGTTCTTTATGTTGATTTTTTAGTTCATCGGCTAAAGCAAAGTACTGCATATGCATTATTCTAGTCTTTTTTTCAGTAGTCCAACATCTGTTTTCCGTTTTCTCCTTCCTGTAATGGCATTGTAACTCAAAGCAGTTTTCTAATTACTATGTTATATTAATAGCTTATATTATTTGTTTTTGTTTTTTTTCTTCCAAAATCAATACAAAGAGATGTGAAAATGAAAGAGATAAGTAGAAGGAGAAGCTGGCTTCTATTTGGTGTAAAAACTTGTGGTCTTTTCTGGGGGTTTCTCTTAGAAATACGCTGAGAGACTGAGTAGCTTTGCTTCATTGATTTTTTTCCTTGTTTGTATGGAGGACCTCTTAGCCTCCTGACCCATTATTATCATCTCCACTTTGACTTAATGCATTCCAATGAAATTTTCGTATTTTGTCTCAATTATTTTGTGGTATCCAGATTGAAACCCGCAATAACAAGTTGGAAATGCAAAATGTAAATAACAGAACTCTTATTGAAGAGCTTGATAAGCTTCTTGAGCAATTGAGTATCCCTTCTGAGGTATGGCTTCAAGTGGTGAATTCTCACAGTTTGAGTTTGATGAACTAATTTTCAATAGCTTGGAATTTACTTTAATGATTTTCATTGTGCGCAGTATTCAGCATGTTTGACAGGAGATTCATTTGACGAAGCACAAATGCTGCAAAATATGGAAGCATGTGAATGGTTGACAACTGCCATGCGTGGTCTTGAAGTGCCTAACATAGATCCTACTTATGCAAAAATGAGAGCAGTATGTTCTTTGCCTTACTTTTCAAGCTGTTAAAGCAAATTGTTGATAATTTACTAATTTAGGAAACGTCAGTTCATGGTACATGGCTGCTTGTTTTTGTTAATTTTAAATAAAGAAAATAGATTTAAGGTGACAATTATGATTTGCATTCACTAGTTGCTTCCGTTTTGATTAGTTTGAGAATCTGTTTGTATTCAATAGTATGAATTTGGGGCGTCACTAAGCAAATAAATACTCTTGGCCACGACCAGTATGGAAAACATGTATAGGACCTAAAAGTCATTTGTTTTAATGGTGGTTTTTGCTCTTCCTACAGGTTAAAGAGAAGCGAGGAGAACTTCAAATAATAAAGTCTGTTTTTGTTGGGAAAGCTTCTGAATACTTGAGAAGTTACTTCGCTAGTTTTGTGGAGTTCATGTTAAATGATAAAAATTACTTTTCTCAGGTATTCTCTGCATAAATTCATGAATTATAAACTTTTAAAGTCTTAGAAATTAGAATCTTTCATTTTCACTTTGGTGGTTTACTCTAAACAGCGGGGACAGTTGAAAAGGCCAGATCATGCTGACTTGAGGTACAAGTGCAGGACATATGCACGCCTTCTGAAGCATTTAAAGGTTTAATTATGGATGATTTACAATTTCTGCTTCAAGTTCAGTTTTGCGCACATATATTTATTAAGTTAATTTCTTTGTTTTCTCCCTTAATTATCTTACTGTAAACTTGCAGATTCTTGATAAGAATTGCTTGGGTCCATTGAGAAAAGCTTATTGCAGTTCTTTAAACTTGCTTCTTCGCAGGGAGGTAAGAGATTACAACCTATTCACACACTATTGATATTATTTTTTTATTTCTTGGTCATTTGATGGTATATTCTTGCTATTACTTTAGCTTTTTATGAACTGAGAAGTGGCCATTATAGTTGAAATATGGGGAAAACTGAATTATATTGATAAAAAAATACAAGCACTGATGTGATTATAATATATAGGCTAAGCCTTATAAAAACATGATTTGGAAATACAGGAAATAAGTCTATCATAATAATTACAGGGGCAATTACAGATATTATTCTATCTGAAAATAGTGCTAATTTACATATATACAACACTTCCCCCTTCAATGTCAATCATTCTCAGCTTCCAAGTAAGATCTCAGAACCGCTTTGTGGGAAGCCCCTTGATGAATACATCTGACAATTGAACTCTTGAAGGAATGTAGGTTGTAGTTATAACTTATAAGACCACTGTTTAGTTTCTCCTTGATGAAGTGTTGGTCTATCTTTAATTTCCCATTTTGGGATCTCCTCTTTACTTCCAATATTAATATTGTGATTCTGCTCAATGGGTATTTCAGATGTTTTACAGCCCAACTTACTAGTCTCTTTGAAAAGGTCAAGAACATACTTTCTTTGGGAGAAGAAGATACCTTCTTTTAATAGGAAACCATGCACACTATTCGAAGAACGTACTGTAATTAAGTTTGATTGTGTAATTATTTCGTTTTCCTGTATAGCTAGTAATGATTTTTTTTCCTGTATAATTATTTTGTTCCTTTATAGTTTAGCGTATTTTAGATAATTCATTGGATTTTACCAATATATTTTAGATAATGCACAGAATTTGATTAAATTATATTTTCTTACGAATATATTTTTTACATTTATATTAATAAAAAAATATATACATTAATAAAATAAATTTTCGAAATATTTAGTAGAATATTAAATATAATTATGTTACAATTAAAGAACATAATTAATTATATTTTTAATTGAGGGAATAGACTTAAAAAATATTAAGCATATTAAAATTTATTTTGATTTGTTTTTTTCCAGATAATAATTATGGTATAATACCTATATAAAATGTATAAATTAAAAAATATAATAAATATAAATTTATAACTATTTAAATTTGAGTATTCATTATTATTATTTTTAATTATTAGTGTTCACAAAATATATGTTAATAACTAAAATTAAAATATGACGAGAAAGTATCATTATTTTTCTTCTTGTTTGGAGATCCTGCATTGACTTTTGGTATCAGTTGGAGTTTCGTACATCTCAACAACTAACTCAAAGGCATCAGCAAAGAACAGGATGGTTTTACGTTACTCAACTACTTGGAGAGATGTGACGTCCATAATTTTAAACATCTGGGAGTAATTTTGAAAATAATTAAATAGCATATCCTTCAACTTGATGCTGCTTCTTTTTTTATGACTCTTTTGGCCTCCACATGGATGTTTATGACCTGCTACTATTGACAAGTAAATTTTGTTATAATTATTATATGAGTTCTGGTTCATATATTCTTGTTTGTTTTGCTTTGGTAAAATAGTGTGCATATGGAGTCTAAAGTTTCAGGAATCCCTTTACAGGCCCGCGAGTTTGCTAATGAACTTCGTGCTAGTGCTAAAACTTCTAAAACCCCAACTGTTTGGGAAGGCTTCATGGGTTCTGGTCAAAATGTAAATTCTGCTGACACTGCAACAGTTTCTGAAGCGTATGCAAAGATACTCACAATTTTTATCCCACTTCTGGTGGATGAGGTGAAATTTCTTGATATTCTCTCAGTCTCGGAACTTGTTAATATTTAATGTTTTAAATGTGTAACTATTCATGGCCTATGTTTCAGAGCTCATTTTTTGCACACTTCATGTGCTTTGAAGTTCCTTCACTTGTTGATGGTAATAAAACTGGACACAATGAGGAGAACAATGATGATGATTTGGGAATTATGGACATTGATGAGAATGACAGTAAATCTGGTACATGTTTCACTTTCAAGAATTGTTCTTTTTTACTTTTAACTTTATAATTAAACTTCTATGGTTTTATTTTTCTATGTTGTGACCAATTGTTCCATAATTTGAACATTTCTTCATCTTTACAGGTAAAAATTCTGTGGATTTTGCAGCTTTAAATGAATCACTTCAGGATTTGCTTGATGGAATTCAAGTATGCATATAATAAACTATATATCTCTTATAATGAAATTTTTAGCTTATGATATTTTTTAAATGAACGGATCTAGGCCCTCTCATGTTGTCACCTTAATTGCGGGCACTCTTAGCCCACTAGTGCCCACCTTAAGACGTGGCAGGTAGCCGTGAACATAAGGGAATGCGTTGGAGATCTCACATCAACTAGTGATATGACCAATATAAGTAGGGACAACTCTCACCTTATAAGCTGATTTTGTAGGTTTGAGTTTGGCTTAAGCTTTATTGTAAGATGGTATCAGAGTATATCTTGGATTCATTGGTGGACCACCTGCATTTTCCACACTCTAGGGGATAGACCTTGAGCATGAGCGTGAGCATGACGGGGAGTGTTGAAAAGCCTCCTTAATTGCAGTCACCCCTAGCCCACCTTAAGTTGTGACGAGTAGCCATAGACATAAGGGAGATGTGTTGACATCAACTAGTTAATGGACAAATTAGAGTATATAAATAGGAGACAATCTTCACTTATAAGTCAATTTTCTAGGGTTGGATTAGGTCCAAACTCATATTGCAAGATGTCCTTTTGTAATGAAAATTTAACTGTCGTGTTTTGTATCTTGTTTCTCTCTTAGCATAGTTGTTATGTCATGCCAGAGGATCCAAAATAAGGATAAAGTGGTAGAGCTTTTATGAATTCTCCATAGCAATAGAGTATTAAGGGTTAGTCATTTTAGTCCTTGAAAGAAAGAAATTGTTCTCAAGGTTATTGAATATTCAATAATCCTTATGATAAGTGACGTGAGTTAACACCAACCGAAATGTTGCTTGTGGCACATAACATGCCACATAAGATGTATGGAGGAAATTGATGGTAGAAGAAGATGACCATCTTTCAAGGACATAAAAGATGTCACAGTTGCATCTTGTGAGACACTTAATGTACCACATCAGCATTTTTGTTAGTGTTAACTGACATCATTTAACATAGGGACTAAAACGACCGATGGATGGAAGACGGAACTACCTCAGGAGCACTTATTTTCTTTCAGGACAAAAATGATTAATGCCTAATTTTTCAGAGACCAAAACAATGATTCACTCAATTGCAGCATTGTATATTTTATCTCATATAAGCTGAACATAGCATAATCATGTTATAGTCTAGCAATGATAAACATATTTTTCCTTATAATTGGACAGTCTGTAACGAGTTTCCAGATGTTTTCTGGTATGTTAATAGATTTTGCTGCTATAAAGTTGCTTTATAATTTCTCTGATTTCAGGAAGACTTCTCCGCTGTTGTGGATTGGGCATACAAAATTGATCCTTTATGCTGCATATCAATGCATGGAACTACGGAACGCTATCTCTCTGGTCAGAAAGCTGATACAGCAGGATTTGTACGCATTTTGCTTGGTGATCTAGAGTCTCGCATTTCTATGCAGTTCAGCCGTGTATGTGACTAGTTTTATAAATAATTGCCACTTGCATTTAGAAGAATGAGATGCTAACCCAATTCATATATTTGGATATCTTTTTCCAGTTTGTGGATGAAGCTTGCCATCAGATTGAAAGAAGTGAGCGCAATGCTCGCCAAACGGGTGTCCTACCGTACATTCCTCGGTAAGATGATCCTTGGAATTTACTTTTTCCTTCTTTTCTCCAAAGAAAATCGGGATTTTTCTCCCCAGAATGAAAGCTTTATCTTTTGGTCCTTTATCATTTTTTCATGTTCATTAGGGTTTTTATTAGTTGCAGTTTTCTGTTATCTTGGTGAGGGTTATATATCCTGATCTAAGGAAATTATTTATTTTTCTTTTATTCATGTTAGAGTATACTATTAGTAGTATAACTGTCACTGTCAGATAGTTGTATTCTGTTACAATTCAATTATATTCAATTATGTGTAGCCCTCTTGAGCTGTCGGTAAGCTGATCTAACTAACTTCAGAAGTCTTTTAATAGGGATCCTCTGTACCTTTCAGATATACTAAAAAAAATCTCAGTTTCTCTCTCTAACATACCATTGTAACATTCCATTTTGAGAAAATTATTTATATTTCATTTATTCCACTAAGGTCCACAATGGCTTTCCATGGAATAGTGGATCTTTTAGTTAGTTTTTATTTTTGGTGTACAATTCTGTGGGATGTGAGTAGTGGTTATAATATCTACAATAAACAAAAAGGTATAGTATTTTTTAGTTGGGCATTTCCCGGAAAAGATGGTGAACATTTTCCCACTCTTTTGAGCCGGATATTCAGAGCTCATTGAAGATCCCACATCCACTAATATTGAGACCAAAATAGTGTATATAAGTAGGGGTAACCATCACCTTATAAGTTAATTTTGTAGGATTAAGTTAGACTCATGACCTACTTTCTATTAAAATTTATCCTAACGAGTGTTATTTGGCCTATCAATTCAACTGTTCAGTCCTGCAAACTTCATATTTGAAATGTCCTATTAAGTGAGGGCAACCCTCGCATTACAAACCGATTTTATAGGGTTGAGTTAGACTCATAACCCACTTTCTAAGACAGATCTATAATTTAATCTCTACTAAATGGTAATCACAGTGAATTGGTATTGTTTCCTTGCCAGTTTTTATGAACCACATTAAGTTCGAGTTAGGTTACTTTAGGTTCTCTAAATCGCATGATGTTTCAAAGAAATTATTTGAACTTTTAAGGACGAAATTTGAAGATGTAAAATCTATTCTATTTGGTATCCGTTTTTATGCAACAATTAAATGACAGAGCCACTTTACTATTTAGTTTCCAGTCTGTATATAATATCTTGCGTTTATCTTCATGTTCTGGTGTTCAGTAATGTCTTGATTGTTTGCATATAGATTTGCATCCCTTGCAACACGGATGGAGCAGTATGTTGCAGGACAGTCGAGAGATTTGGTTGACCAAGCATACACAAAATTTGTAAGTGGTTCCTTAACTGTTTTGTTTTATGACGTCTCATCCCATATTTGCGTGGCTGTCTCCAAATGCATATTAAATGTAAAACATAATTTGTCAAGGCTGTGTGTAGCAATTGACAACTTTCTCCTTCAAAGTCTCCTCCTCGTGTTGCTTCATTTGAGCTATGGTATGGTAGGATTAGCTTTCAATGTTTGAACATCCTTGTCTTGATCTACATACTCCCATAAGCCAAAGGACTTCAAGCCTGATCAGATTTTAACAACCTATATGTGATAACTTTCCCCAGAATATTGAGGAACAGGAAAGGCATTGCTTCTCTCTCTCTTTCTTCTTCTTTTTTTTTTTTTTTTTTTAAAGCCATCTGATAACTCACTGGTGTTTAGTCTCTCCTCTCAATTTTTATTCAAACCTACGGGCTATAAGAACACAGATCCAGATACCACTGTTAAGGGAACACAGCCTAAACCATAATAGAGACTCATAACAATGAGAAAAGCATGAAAAGAGACAGCAATTTTCGTTTCTGCTTCTAAAACCAAACTGTACATATTCTTTTTGAGGGCGAGCCTTAGCACAGCGGTAAAGTTGTGCTTTGGTGATTTGTTGGTCATGGGTTCGAATACGGAAACAATCTCTTTGCATATGCATATGCAAGGGTAATGCTACATATAATATCCCTCCCTCTTACCTTCTCATAGCGAGGAGCTTCTAGGCAATGAGGTACGTAGTTTTAAAAGAGGGTGAGCCCTGACACGGCACTAAAGTTGTGCCATAGTGACTTGTTGGTCATGGGTTCGAATCTGGAAACAACATTATTGCATATGCAAGGGTAAGACTGTGTATAATATCTCTCTCCCTTATTTTTACATAGCGACGAGCCTCTGGGTAATGGAATACGTAGTTTTTTTTTTTTATATGTGAAATACAAAGAAAATCACAGCCATACATGTTGTCAGCAAAAAGAAATGTACCCTACTATCATTAAAAGGAAATGTACCCCACTGTCATTAGGTGTACAAATTTCCCCAAAATAGCCATACCTACTCAACTAAACATCAACATCAACAACACCTTTAACCCAAGTTAATTGGGATCGGTGGCAGATGAACCCAATAATAAATCGTAACTGTGACAGAAAGAGAAAGGGGGAGGGGAAGAAAAAAGTGGAAATAAGACAAAAGAGAGAAAAAGTGGTGAAAGCAAGAAGGGAAAAAGAAGAGGAAAATAACTAAAACAAGGAAATGACTGGAACATAGAACAACTAATGGATTTAACCCTCCACCAAGCTTAAAGCTTTTCTCCACTTCGTCCTAAGACATACCGTCCGCCAATCTATATACCACTCCATTAGGTCTTGTTTAACTACTTTTCCTCAGGTAAGTTTCGGTCGACCTCTACCTCTCTTTGTATCGAGCTCTTGGTAACAAACTCTTGTTCTTACGGGAGCATCCAGTTGCCGTCTCATAACATATCCAAACCACCTTAACTAAACATATTATATCAGTATATATGTATTTTAGGAAAGTTTTACAGGTTTAACATTACCTATACACTGATAAATTCTTAGTGAATGTGATAGAACTGGACCAGAAAAGAGAGAAAAAGAGTGTGTAGTATTATTATGATGAAGCTTTCAACTCCCAAGATATGAATAGATGAGTTTCGAGGTCTCACCACCCTACAACAACCAAAAGACCCCTCTCCCAAACCCTCAACAAACTATTTATAATTTTCCCCTAACTGCTACTAACTAACAATTAGTTATAACTAACAGTTAGTTATCCTAATTGTCTTAACTAATTGACAGCTACTAAGGCCCTTAACCCTTCCAAGGCAATCACCTAGCATACATTTTTCCCCATCTACATCTATCAATATCCCCCCCCCCCCCTCAAGATGGACCTTGTCCTCAAGGTTAAGTTGAGGAAAAATAGTTTCCCTTTCATCAGCAATGGTCTCCTCTTCTTACATAATCATCAATCTGAACTGTTTATTCTTACACACATGAGCAAGATTATACTTCTCTTTATAGGTGAAACATTCTCCTTTCCTCATCTTCTCATTTACTTCTGTGGGTGACAAATTATGGAAGGTTCTTCGACATTGCCATCCATTGGATCCTGTTTTAGTAGCATTAGTAGGATCAACTACCTTATTATTTACTGGTTGTCAATCCCTTACAAATCTCTAATCCGAATAACTGGATTTATGAAAATTATACCCCTTACTATTACTCATGGGTAACTTCCCTAAGACTCGATTCTTATCTTCTACTCTTCGAGCCTTGATCATAGATTCCATCATGGTTTTTGGTTCATGGAGCCTTACCTCAGTGCTGATCTCTTCTTTCAGCCCCTTGAGAAACACCTCCACCAGAAATGGTTCCTCCAACCCCTTCACCATTCCGACATGCTTCTCGAATTGGCCTATGAATTCTTGCATTGTTTCTTCCTGTTCCAGCACCAGCAATGCCTGAAAAGGATTCCCTAGGTTAGACGCTTAAAACCTTTGGGAGATTGCGATCTTGAACCCTTTCCAAGAATGGTTTGGGTTCCAAGATTCCCACAATTGGAACCACCCTAGAGCTTCTCCATCCATGGCAACATTACCACTTCTAGCTTATCCTCTTCTCTTATAACTTGCAACCGAAAATACCTTTTGATCTTCGTTAACCAGCCCATTGGATCTTCTCCCTCGAATATTGGCATTTCGAGAGTCCTCCACCGATTGCCACCATATGCAGTGTTTCCCTTATTCCTTCCTAACAATTTGTTCACGTGAACGTTTGATTCCGGTGCTTGTTTTTCCCAAGTTGCCACCAACCATTGTATCATCCCTTTTATCGAACTCAATCACGACTCCACCACTTCACGATTCTCCTCCATCGCCTTCTCCATAGCTTCCATGCGTGATTCCATTCTTGTGTTCGCCTTCGTCACCATTAACTGCTCCACAGCTCCCAGATCGGAGCTCTAATACCAGTAATAGAACTGGACCAGAAAAGAGAGAAAAAAGAGTGTGTAGTATTATTATGATGGAGCTTCCAACTCCCAAGATATGAACTAGTGAGTTTCAATGTTTCACCACCCTCCAACAACCAAAAGACCCCTCTCCCAAACCCTCAACAAACTATTTATAATTTTTCTTTAATAGCTACTAACTAATAGTTAGTTATCCTAACTGTCTTAACTAATTGACAGCTACTAAGGCCCTTAACCCTTCCAAGGGAATCTCCTAGCATACACTTTTCCCCATCTACATCTATCAGAAATGAAGAATTGATAGTCTTAAGTCATCGGCACTATGTTAGATACTACAGGTTATTTCAATTGTTTACTGCCTAGTGCCTAGCCCTTTTGTATGCATTCCAAGTAGTATTGATTATTGAATCGTCTTTTTCATATTTAATCTTTTTTTTTGTCATTGTTTTCAACATGTAACCAATATTCTCATATTGTTTACTGGTGGGTTTATTGCTTGACAGGTTAGCATAATGTTTGTAACTTTGGAAAAAAATGCACATACAGATCCCAAGTATGCAGACATTTTTCTTATTGAAAACTATGCCGCATTTCAGAATAGGTAATGTTTATGCATCACCCTGCCAAATGGAGGCTCGAGGCTGTTTCTAACTTTCAATTCTTCCACTTTTTGTTAGGTAATTCTTTATACAGAGACAAAAGATATTTTCAGTTATTATTTTGTTTTTTTTTCTCAGTTTGTATGAACTTGCAAATGTTGTTCCCACTTTGGCGAAGTTTTATCATCAAGCTAGTGAATCCTACGAGCAAGCTTGCACACGCCATATTAGCGTGATTATCTACTATGTAAGTATTCTATTATCCTCTATTTTATATCTTTTTGTCAACCATACTTGAATTTATAGCCTGTAAGACGTAACTCATTATCCCTTTCTGCATGTGAAAGCAATTTGAACGCCTTTTCCAGTTTGCTCGAAAGATTGAGGACTTGATATTGAATAATGTTGCACCTGAAGAGGTTTGTTTCTGTATAATTCAGTTTGTTAATCTTCATACACTCCTGCTGTACAGCATCTCAATATATTTGGATTTATTTTATCAAACAATTGATTGCAACGTTTCTCCTACATTGTGAGAAACTAAATAATTGTTATACTAATATTTGGGATTTCCCTCCCAGTGTTAACAACGAAAAGCAGACTAAGTTATCAAACTTTATCTACTTGTATCGTGGTATTCATTTTGCTTCATGTAAACATAGAACATTACTGTAAAGACCTAAAATTATTTAAATCATATTTGTATCAATTAAATGTTACAATATAATTTAGTGTGGATTAACCATATTATCTATCGAGAGTAAATTGTTAGCATTACTTTATTATAAAATATTGATAATTTTGCAGTTAAGGTTGACTGGGTGGTGAAAAAGAAGGGAGGGGAGGAGAGATTGTGTGTTCGTATTCCCCAATTAACAAAAAGTAACATACTAACAACTAACATTTATAATTGTCTAATGTTCTACGTCAATTTCAGATTCCTTTCCAAGTTGGTCTGTCAAAAGTGGATCTACGGAAGACGTTAAAATCCAGTTTATCCGGGGTAAGGTGGTTCCTATATATTCTGAAAACACTTTCGTAAGTGACATGCTCACATTGTAAATTGTCTTTGCATTATAGGTGGACAAGTCCATTGCTGCGATGTATAAGAAGTTGCAGAAGAACTTGACTTCGGAGGAACTGTTACCTTCCTTATGGGATAAATGCAAGGTATGCTCTTCTTACTTCCAATTGACCCAAAAAAAGAATGAACCGACAATCATATGGTAAATATTTCCTGGGCCAAATTTCAAGGATCTTGTGATTGTTTTGGCAGTTTGGCTGAGAGCATGACTACTGAAATTCCACAAACTTTGAAAATGAGCATAAGAAATGCAATAAAGAATAATTTTTGTATTCAATGCTCAGACTTCTAACTTCTTCATCCTCAACATATTTAAGTATTGTCAATTACTATAGGCACTTTGATAACTTACTGTAAGTTACTTTGACTAACTTAGAAGTTAGATAAGGTAGCCTATAAGCTGTCAAGAGTTTTTTTTTTTTTTTTTAAGGCTTTCAAGCCGTTAGAGTGACTTACCAAACATAAATGACTAAAGTAAATTGATAGAAAAATCAGCTATTTTCTATTTTAACTAATTTTTAACGGTTTTCTCAACAGCAGTCTTTAAGATTAACTTTAAATGAATAGAATAAATATCAAAAATGATTTTTCTAACAATTATTAATAATACAGAACGAAAGACCAGGAACGCCTAAGAATTTCTGCTATATCTAAGTAAAAATGCATGCGACAAATTCTGATTGTTTTTTCCACAATTTTTACAGAATGATTTTCTTGATAAGTACGAAACCTTTGTTCAACTTGTCGCGAGGATTTACCCTGCTGAGTCGGTCCCTTCTGTAGCAGAGTTGCGAGTCCTTTTAGCTTCCATGTAAAGGTTTATACACATATGCCTTCGTTCCATTTTTTTGGCCTGTAATCATTCTTTTTACGACGACGTAATTTTACTTAATGACGTGCATTTTGTGGTTTTAATTACTTGAAACAAGCACTATAATGCATCATAGAAAGAATGTGATGAATATGTTAGCTCATGTTTAATTTTAATATTTTGATTACTATTTGATAGTCATGTATTTGTTTAGAACATAATTAGAGTACACTTTTAATCATAAATTGTATTATTTTAAAGGTTTATTTTAATCGTTTATATTAGTTTATAAATTTTAGATAATCGACAGTGAAGTATATCAAAACTAAACTAATTCATTATGGTCAGCAGTTGAAAGTGTGACTCTTTCTAACGGTATCTTGTGTAATTGAGTACCAAGTAATGGAAGGAAACAATAGTGTGTTATTTAAATGAATTTGGATGAGTATGAGAAGGAAAAGAAGTTGAACCAACCGAGCGGATAAGCAAACCTTGCCCATTACTGAGGAAAACATGTTCTTAATTGCTCATTGGAGCTTCATGAGTCTAATTTTGTGGAATGGCAATCACTGGACGAGATGCACCAGAATCAATGTACCAACTTTCAGACCGTTGTTGAGAAGTCTAAACAATGAAGGTGTGCGGAGTTGGGAAAAGACTTGAAAATGTGGAGGATGGAGTATGTGAAGGAGGCATTACAGAGTGTTGCTACGACTAAGAGGATTGAGGGGTCTATGGAGTGTATGCAGGGATGAACCAACGATCAACTCTATACCTTAACCATCTCCCCTAAAAAAATCAAACCCTCTAATTCTTTATCAGCTTCCATACTAAAAAAATAAAAATAGTTTTGTAAGTTTTAGTTTTTGCAATATCAAATTTATCATTATCTCTACAAGAGCGCTTAACAACTTATCACTTGTACAAGCTTCAAAAGTCTTGTATTAGCATGTTTTGCGTCTAAGCCCATCAATTTCAAATTTACTCTCAATTGCCAACTTTTAATAAAGAATAAAATCTCAAATGATAGGATTCATATGTATCCAATGCAAAGAGATACTCTTAATTTGTAATCACTACAAGTGTATTTAAAAGTTTTTTTTTTTATAACATTCCCCTGCTTCTCTGTTTTTATATATAACATTTCCCCTGCTTCTCTTAGAAGACTCCCTAAAATGATTTAAATTCACTTAAGATGAACAGAATATCTAAAGTGATTACATTATAATAATAAACCCTAATTTACAAAGATAATAATGTACATAAGAAAAAAAAAACGTATTATAAAATGAAAAAAGTGTGTCACGGCTGAAATAGACCCACCCCTCCATATATTTAACTTGACGAGGAGAAATAGTTTATTGAAGAGCGAGATGAGATGGGCCTGAAAATGAAATGGGTGTAACTAAAATGGAGGCGGCGACAAATCAGAAACATTAATCCCTCCGTAGTTTTCCGACTCAAACATGAGTTTGTTGGGTTCATATTCTTTGACTTCAATTCCTTCATCTCCTCTACCTCTCCGCTCTCACCCCAAGTTATCATCCTCTGCTGCCCATGGAAGAAGGGTGCAGTGTTCGCGCAGGTGCGAGCTCTTCGATCTGCATCAGGAGCTGATCCCTTATAACGTAGCATGGTCTTGGCAAAAAGACATTGTGAGGGAAAAGAAGTCACAGATTGAGAACGAAGGAGATTGCAGCGACACCCTTATTATTCTGCAACACCCTTCTGTTTACACATTGGGTACCGCTAGTACCCCCCACAACCTCAACTTTGACATCGAAAATCCTCCCTTTCCTATTTATCGCACTGAACGCGGTGGAGAAGTTACGTTCCACGGCCCTGGCCAGGTCCTTCCTCTTCTCATTTTTCTTGTTTTTATCGTATGATATTATTAGTTTGAATAATAATCCTTCTTGTTTTTTACTTTGGAGTTTGGATTAATAACTTGTAAATGTATTTGGATTTTGCATTACAGCTAGTTATGTACCCCATTATCAACCTCCGAAGACACAAGATGGATCTTCATTGGTACCTCAGGACTCTTGAGGAGGTCGTTATTCGTGCTCTTTCTTCAACGTTTTCAATTCAGGCTTCTCGAGTAGAAGGTTTAACTGGTGTTTGGGTTGGTAAGTCTCAACAATCTACAACAATTTGTAAATTTGGTGTCAGATATTTATTTAGCTTGATTCATATGGACCTGGAATTTGAGATTTTATTGAATAGTTTGGGTTACTATGGTATCGTCCGATCTTTACCCAACACATAGTCACTTTTTATGAACTCTTTTTCATAAATTGAAAAATGTGGTTACATATTACATGATAATTGACCTGTTCAGATTATACAATAATTTTTCCTAGAGTTGAGTAAGAGACCATCACCAAACCACAACTTTTTTAAGTTTGCTCTATCAGTAGCCAGACAATGAGATTGCTGAACTTATTCAACTTGGTGTTTTTGAGTTTGACATGATGTGAGAAATGTTGAAACAATCCAACTTCATTCATTGTCTTTTTTTCTTATTCTTCATTGTTTTTTATTATTTCAGGAAACCAGAAACTGGCAGCTTTAGGTATACGAGTGGCTCATTGGATATCCTATCATGGCTTAGCGCTCAATGTCACGACGGAATTGAGCCCCTTTAAATGGATCATCCCGTGCGGAATACGTGACCGTCAAGTGGGGAGTATTAAGGGCTTGCTTAGAGAAGAAGCTCAATCATGTACTATTGCTCATGGAACATCTGCTTTGCACGATTTGGATGATACCAGTCTTATTCATATTACTTACAGGTCCTTGATTGAAGAGTTCTCACGAGCGTTTCAGCTTGAATACCATTATAAAACTATTTCTGTACCTGTTTTGTGTGAAAGGAAACGAAGCTGTTTTACCAAAGAAACGCAGCAAACTTGAATTTGTTTGATGCACATAGTAGTCCTTTGATTATTCACATTTTTCATATTATGGACAGCTTAAAACATAATCATTCTTACAAACACACTTGTTACTCTATATTATGCACCAGAATACCAATTGCTTAAAAAAATAGCTAGCTGATAACATTGTAAACATTTTTCTCCACTTTTCAAACGAAAATTGGGGAAAGCAACCAAGTGACATTTTCAAAACCAGAATGAATGAACTCCTTTTGCTTTGACAGTATTCCTTTCAAGTTCAATTCTTGCAAATATTGCAACCTTCATTTTCTCGGTAAATGACGGCATTGCACTTGAGAAATAAAAAATGAAAGAGATGGTGACAAGATATTTTAATGAAAAGCCTGCATTAAAGTTAATATACTAATAGTGCTCATGTCTTACAGATAAAAATGTTACGCATATATACAAAACTCTTCCCTAGTTCACATTAAACTCAGTAATGATCTGCAACAGGTCTAGAAGGGAATAGCCTCAAAAGAAACGTCATCAATGACCAAAGGCACACAATCCCCAGTACTTGGAAGGTGATTAACATTGCGAACAAAGCTCCACTTCGTTCTACCAATTCAGGACTCGCAGGAAGCCCATTCATAGAGAATAACAACTTCTCGGCAAAATTAGCAGCTTTTGTAAGCTGATACAGTCTGTATACCTGGCAAAACAATTTAGAATGTTATAAACTAATTACAGGTAAAGCCAAATTTCTGTTATACACCCCTTCCATCTGTTGACAGAAGAGTCAAGCTGCATCAGATCTTAAATCGATCTTAAATCAATCCAAAATCAAACAAATAGGCAAACCTCAAATATAACTGGGACTAGAGGCCAGCAAGATGACCCACGATTGTCCAAAGCTTTCTCAAATGCAATTTGTGCAACACAGCCAACTAAAAATGGAGTTATAGCAACAAATGCTGCAATACCAATTGCTGACCAGGTCACAAACAAAAGAATGAGGGGAGCAATAATCTTCAAACCCATGGTGAAGAAAGCAGAGAATAGGTATCCTCTGAGGCCAGTGATAAGACCCCATCTTTTTGAGCTGTACTGCAAATACGGCCTCTGGACACGATCAGTCACATGCAAGAATGTTGCTAGTCCAATGTAGAACAGGACCTCGTGAGAGAATGTAGTCACAATATCTGCATTTTATTGGTAATAGAAATGTGCATAAGAGATGCTAGTATAAGGTTCTTACAAAAACAAAGCTATGAAAATTACAGAATTCCATCCAGACATCCAAACTTCTTTAAATAGCAAATTTGACTTCCTTGTCCAAAGACATAATCAGTGAGGGTTCAATTCAATCTTCAATATGTGCTAGTGAGAATGCTACCAACCGGTAAGTGAACTAATTACTTAAGCCTACATCCACACCACCAATAACCTCCAGAAATATAGCAAAATGCAACGGAAATGCAATAGCATGAGACATTGTCAATTTCACAACATAGTTATTATTCCAGAGATAATATAACAATGTCAATACCTAAACTCTCCTGTGCTTTTGTCTAAGAATTTCCTTTCACATAAATGTCAAAGTTATTTGTCATTGTTCTTCCCCCACATGTTTGGTTTGAGATTGGTAGGATAATCAGTGAGGATTAGGTAGGTTCTCAACTTCTCGGTTTTCCCAGTACATAAGACAGACAAATACTAGATAAGTAATAATGCCTGTACAGAATCAGAGGACTCTTGAAAGAAATCGTATAAATTCAATTAAGGTTTTGATAAAAAAAATTAATAATAATGAGATGATTTTGAAATTTGGATATCACTCTGCAACTTATATTGAGCAATATGTTAGGAACCAAAAATTGAAATGGCAAAGAAAGAAATAATTTGAAAGAATTTTATTGAATAGGATGAGAAGAACAGGAAAAAGGAGAGAAAACTCTTCTCCAAAGGTTTCCCCCCCTTCACAAAGGATTTCTCCTTTCACAAAGAGCTAATGCTCAATCTACAAATGATAAGATCCTCCTCTCGCCTATCCTTCTTCTCCTATTTATATCTAATAAACCCCTCTAACTAACTAAATAACCCCTTAACTAACTAATCAATATCCTAACTGTAGTAACTAACTCCCCCTTCGCAGTCAACTCCCCCTTGTTTGCAATATGTGTTGGGCCACATGTGCTCTTGACTGGGAACAATGCAGTTTGACCTTGACTTGAGTTGGGTGAGTGTTGTATGAGGCACACTGTTGGAGTTCAAAACACAGATCCAATTCGAGCCCATGGGAGGTTTCCAACTTGAGACATTGGGTGGTTTTTGACGGGAGACTCTTCAACAACTACCACTACATCTCTAGTGCCTTTGATAGAAATGTCTACCTCTGATGATTTTCTGTTTGGAGGTTCCAAGGATGATGATGGGTTGATTGACTCTTCCTCAAAGCAAACAAGCTCCTTCTCTAGCTTCAAGGATTTTGATAATCTCCCTAACTTGCTCTCATTCAACACTTCATTGTATTGTATTCTTTTGTTTCTAATGTTTGATGTAACCCACAAACAAAGTGATCCTCTTTTGTTTCTCCCTCAACGCAACCCCCAAAGATGGCTAACTGCACCTTTCTTGTCCAAGAATGAACCTCTGTATTATAGCAGCATTTTGACCCACTCCCTTCCATGGTCTTCTTGACATGCTTTCTTGTCCAAGAATGGACCTCTATATCATCGCAGAATTCTGACCCACTCCCTTCCATGGTCTTCTTGAAATGCTTGGTTGAATGGGCATTGGTCTCCTCTTGAATGCTTTGCTTATTTGTAATCTTGTCCTCCAACATGATGTTTTGTTCTTCCATCCACCTTTCCAACCACATCTTGATCTCTTTTATTCCCTCAGTCTTCTTGAAGTGAGAGGGATGTGTCTTCATCCTTTCCTCATCTTTCATCCCTTTCTCTTCAAGAATGATTTCTTGACTCTTCAGTATCTTGTGCGGTTTATGCTTTAACTCTGAAATGCTGGCCTTGCAAGAATGGTGCAGCAACCCATGCATTTTGGCTGCCTCTCACAAACACCTTCTTCAATGACCCATCGAGTTCTTGTTTGATTTCTTGATTCTTCACCAACTGCTGCAATATTTGCTTAAGCTCAGATTCATTGCTTGTCCTCTCTTTCAAGAACACTGTGGAAGTCTCCATTTCTTTGATGCGGGTTTCCATCTCAGTTTGCTCTTCTTGCTTCAAGATACTCAATCTTTCAAAGACGTGGTTACCATAGCGATCTCTAAATCTTTTGATCAAAGTTGTGGAAAATGATTCGCAATCTAAATCTGGGTTCTTTTGGCTCCATATGTAGAACCAATGCATCATAGTATCCTCCATGCTCATGAATGCATATTGCAGCTTATGGAATGAAGGAATTTCTTGTATCTCAAAGAATTTTTCAGCCCTAGCAATCCAACCAATTGGGTTTGTCCCCATGAACGCTGGCAGCTCCACCTTCTTAGCCAAAATTTGCACTTCCTCCATCTCTAACACTGGCTCTCCCTCGAAGATTTGGCAGGTCGAACCAATTGTTAGGAACCAAAAATTGAAATGGCAAAGAAAAGAAAGAATTTGAAAGAATTTTATTGAATAGGATGAGAAGAACAGAAAATAGGAGAGAAAACACTCCTCCAAGAGTTTCCCCTTCACAAAGATTTCTCCTTTCACAAAGAGCTCCTCTAGCCTATTCTTCTTCCCCTATTTATATCTAATAAACCCCTCTAACTAACTAACTAACCCCTTAACTAACTAATCAATATCCTAACTGTAGTAACTAACTCCCCCTTCCTCATAGTACTAACACAATAACTAATTTGGTATGAACACAACTGCACCTGTGTTTTGGTAGTTTTTTCAAAGTTTGACTTTCTGCAACACAAACAACTACCATCCAATTTCAAGAACATAAGGGTCAAAATTCAAAGAGGGTAAGAAAAAGCACAAAATTGTATCCATGCCATACCTATTAAAATCACATTATTAAGGAAAGCTTCAACCACATTGTCAACAAAAAACTGTGGCAAAGTCAAAGATGCTATGAACGCAGCAGGAGCTAAGACCCATAAGAAAGAGCCATCCTTTCCTCCAAAAGGGGAAGATTCCAACTTCCCTTCTTCTACCGATTGGTGTGTCAAACCACAAAAGGAGACAGAACCTGATTTACCGTGAAACGGTTCCACCCCGTTAAATGTAGTAACGGGCACACTAGAACTTTGTTTTGGATGAACTTCCAAGCCACCATTTAAATTGGAATCAGAAGCATGTACTAGAAGCCTCTTGGATTTGCTCAATCCCAAAAGTGAAGTCTCTTTAATCACCCATATTAAACCTGTAATAAAAAAAAATCAATTTGTTGAATTTTCTGGTGTAAACAGAGACCCAATAAACTACAGACAACAAAATCATTTAAAAAAAAAAATTGGTGAAATTGTGAAACGGCGAATGCAGCACCCATACGATGAGTGGGAAGGATAAACGTACATTTTGAGGCGTTTCCGAACCGAAATCTTTGAATTTGATTTGTGAATGGAGTGTGGGTTCCAAACGTTGGTGACTGCGAATAAACATTAACGAGTTGGTGAATAGTAACCGGGAATTGCAGAGAAGAGTTAGAATGGTAACAAAGAAAAATTGATTCGAAGGTGTCGGTTAAGGTTTACTCACTGATAGAATACGATGATTGAAAGAGTGAAGTGGTTGAGAGGGAAGAGCGCAACAAAGTGTCTGAAGTTCCATCACTCACTCACTTTAGGGTTTTAGAACCATGAGCTTGTCAGGCTATCCCCTGCTTCTAAAACCCGTTGTTATATTCGTTGGGCGGACTGATTAATTCTTTTTGGTCATTTTTATAAAAAAAAATTATTAAAATAAATTATTTCTAAAACAAATTATTGGCATAGATTTGATTTGATCAAAGTTCATAGTTAAATTGATAATTTAAAGACCTGACAGTCCAGACAAAAAGAATAAAATAATAATTTTAAATAATTACTTCTTGAAACATTATTAAATTATTCAAGTAAGTGATTTGACAGTATTTTCTATGAAAATAAGAAGTGGTAACAATTTACTAAGAACTCAACAAATCATTTTTTTTGTTGGATGATCACTTTAAAGAAAATAGTAATTCAAAATTATTGATTTGTCACGTGAAAATGAAGTAACAATTCAAAATTGTTAATTTGTTACACGAAAATAAAGTAATAATTCAAAGTGGTTGGTTTGTCATGTTAGCAGGACCAATTTAGCAATTTGAAATTATTGGTTCGTTGATATAGTAATCCACAATAGTTGATTTGTGTGCTTGTAATCACGTTAAAATAATATTATAACAATAATTAGCATTTAACATGATTTGTAATTATAAATATAGCTTCCTTGTTTTCTTTACACATTCAATAGATACATCAAAGGATTGGATATTTTCTTATCAATTCATTTTTTATATGTTAAGAGATAGATGTTATGCATTTGTGTAACTAGATGAATATTTAGTATATGTTTTTCAGTTATATGATTATGTCTATTTTGTGAAGATTTGTGTAATGTTTTTTAAAATAATTTTCATTAAAAAGTGTAATTTGTTTTAATTTTGATATAATTTATATGATTTTGTATATTTTATTTTTGTTAAATATTATTAATCATGTATTTGCAAATTTAATTATATTTTATTTTCCAAATACATGGAAAGATATGTTTTTCTTGTATCCCTCAGTACCTATAGATCTAGAATCAATGTCATTTAGTGAAGATAATGAAGAAGAAGCTACCTGACTTCTATCAATATTATATAATCACAAAAAATTAACTACAATAACAAAAAGATTAAACAATTTTTATTTTATGAATTTATAATTTAAAAACAAAACTTAAAAATTAAATTCTACAATAAGAATAAATTATATAATCTCAAAAAATTTAAATGGAATAACAAAAAAAAACTACACAATTTTTAATTTACAGATTTAAAATTAAAATACAAAACTTAAAAAATTAAACTCTACATAAACAAAGAA
>PYAF01001671.1:1885843-1916222 GCA_007407185.1 Glycine tomentella | reverse complement strand
TATTGAATATATTTTATTTTTATATTTTTAATAAAATTTTAAGAAGATATAGTATTATTCTAAACTTAAACCTCTTTATTATTATTATACTAAAAAAATTAATCGTAACTTGTCAGGTTAATTAATAAACTTTTAGATTTATTATTATAAAAAATAGAATATTCAGTAAATTATGAATATAATGTATTAAAAATAGTTTTTTATTATCTAGTATATTTCATAAAGAATAAACTTAATTGAATGGAGAACATTCAAAAAAAATATCTTTAATTAATATAAACTATTTTAGCGAATAAAAAATTGCCACTAACTTATTTTAAAAAAATAGAGAATTTTAGGTGAAACATCCTTTTCTTGTGTTGTGTGCATCAAACTCTTCCAAGTTTCAGTTTTTACATAAGAGGAATGTTAACAACATTTATTTTGACACTTTTTTTGAGATACTTTCTTTTGTGGTTGATTAGAATTTTTTTTTAAAATCACAAATTTTAATAAATTTTGTTTCTTATTTAATATAAATCAAGAAAAAATTATTTATTAAAATATAAAAACTAACAAAATTAATGATTTTGAATAAATTCTAACTAATAATAAAAATATTCGAAAGAGAATTGTTAGCATTCCTTTTTACATATAGACAAGAAAGGGAGAAATATAAAAAGAATGAAAAGCCCCTTATGGAGCAAATTATGGAAAGAAAATTTGACCACTTTGTTAATTGATTAGTCTGGTTGACTTAAATTCCCCGTAATCATGGCTGCTCCAATAAATTAATTGACACACATGTTTCGGGTCCACTATTTTTTTTGCTTCCTTCGTTTCTTTGTATTGGTTGCTGCCGTGTCCTACTCTTGCTTCCTTTATGGCAATCTTTCTGAGGGGTACTCTCGTGATTAAGAATTTACAGTTATTGTATTAATTCATTGATGGCATCTTTCCATACTTATTCGCACCTTATTTATTTATATTTATGTAATGTTTACTATTTTATTATAATAATTATTTTTTAGTTTAACTCTTCTATTTATCTCATGTAAGTTTTTGAGAGAGGATCTTGATTTCAAGATCTGATCTTCATTATATCTTTTATCGAAGAAATTGAAGAGATCTATAACATAAAGGATAAGTTGTTGTAGAAGATTTTAAATACATTATTCAAAAATTTTTTTTTTTATCTTTTTCTCTTTTTAAAATTTCAAAATAAAATCTATCATTAAAGAGATATAAATATGGACACACCACACAAGAGAATTTTGAATTAGAAAGAAAGACGATTTTTTTTATCGTATATATGTGTATCACTGTGGCTGGCTAGTTAATAATATATTAAACAAATCATTTTCATCATGGAATTATTTCCAACAAACAGAACTAAAAGTCCGTGATCACCTTATGTCAGCAATCAGCATAAGAGTAATACGCGGGATTTAAATTACTAAAGTTTGTGCAAAATTTCAAAGGTAACAAAGAAAAACGTTTAGCTAAATTAAACCTCAGCATTATTTGTTTATTGGAGGTGAAGCTTTAACTTTATCGTGAAAAAAAAAAAAAAAAAGATGTTGTCATTAATTTGGCTAGTGCCACGCTATGTTTTCAAATTTCCACAAAACGCCATCTTATGAACACGACGGGATGAGTGCAGAACAAGGTTGAATCACGAATGTCTAATAACCTAACAGATAAAGCTAAACGAACAAGCCAACATGAAAATCATAGTGCAAAAAACAAATCCAAAACATTTGGCGATATAATAATAATAATAAAAAAGAACTAACCTTTCCGGCAACCAGTTCCGGCCAAAAACCCATCGCCGACGAACCCGTCGCGGCAGAGACACCGGAACCCGAGCTTTCCATCCATCGGAGACTGAAGCGTGGTACAATTGGCATGATCAGAACATAAACACTGATCTCCCTGAAGCCACCATCCGAGTTGGATTATATTTACATCCAAAGACAAAGGCACACCGGAAATGTTTTTGATATCTGGCGCTGAAAGGGATGACATAAAGTACTTGCATCCAATTTCATTCAACGTTCTACGATCCACGAATCCGTTGGTTCTGTTCTCGAAGTAGCAGCTCAATTCGCCGGTGCCGGAGGCGTTGTTGCAACCCACGGATTCGAAGTGGGTCCGGACCAGAGTCTCCGGTATGAAGCAAGGTAAAGGCGTAGCGGTGCAGAGGATCACGTTTCGCGAAGGGGGTGCGTATTTGTGGCTGAACAGATGGTGGAAGCCATCGAATGGGCGATTGCATTGAGCTTCGATGCTCACGATCATGCTGTCTGTGTTGACTTTGACCTGGAGTTCTCCGACGGAGGCCACGCCGGCGGTGCATTTCAGGCGGATTGGGCAGCCGGAGGAGAATCCGAATGGGTAAGGGACGGGTTTGGAGGAACCGCATGTTTGGCGGCACTCGTGGTAGTTCACTTGGGCATTCGTTGTTGGAATGAAAAATTATTATTCCCCAAACTAAGATGATGGTGAACAAGAGACGAAGTTGTTCTTGTTTTTTTTTAGTGATCATAGTGGTGAGTGTTTTAAGGAATGGTGTTTTTCATTAGGGAAAAGTGGGAAAGATAGAAATATATGTTTGATGCAAGAATTTTTGTGTGGATAATGAGAGGATGAGGAAGTGCATGTGATTTTCTGGATAGCAGTGGGGGTTTTGATTGGGAAAACGTATGAAGGAAAGAAATGAAATTTGTGGAGAAGACTTGACTAAAGAGGGTGGAGGGTTTGTTGTTTCCACGCCTATCTCTTTCTTTCTTTGTCTTCGTTTCACATTCAAGAGATAATTGTTTAAATCACATAAAATAATGGAAAAGAGAAGAGCGTAATAATGACATAAAATATAGAGTATTGTAATAAAACCGCCGTTTCCAACATGTTTTGAATAATCTTGTTGGGTGCTGAACTGCTGATGCTGCTTGCTCACGGGTGGTCCAGTCAACGTTTGAGACGGGGAAGGGATCAAGGAATGAGTGTAGGGATCATGGAAGATGAATTTACAAGCAATTGTGCAAGAAAAATGTGTTATTTGCTTGAGTTATTTTTTGGGGGGCAATTGTAAACAGTCTTGAAATAACTTCAGCATCTTAGAAATTACTTTTGTGAACAATTTTAACGAATTTACTTTGAGTCATAAAAGTTCGTTTTAAACACGAATTTAATTGAAATAGAACAATTTTTTACAATTGTTATATGATATAGATAGTATGTTTTGAAATAGTACAATTTTTTTACAATTATTATTTGATATGGATATAGATAGTATGTTTGAGGTAATTGTTGACGTATTTGAGTGAATTGTTGACTTAAAACTATTCTTAAAAAATGTTGATTGGTGTGCTTCAACGGATCAGAGTTTGAGTTTTCTTTTCTTGAAGTCGATTGATATTTTGTTGAAGTAAAGATATCAAAAAACATTAGCAAATATTTATAAAGGATGCTATGACACAAAAATCATACTAAAGTGATAATGCATATTAAAGACTTACGTGTTACATTGATGTTAGTGGTATATATATGTGTTAGAGATGAATTAGATTTCCTTGCATAGGATTCATGGCTTCTGTGTGCAATTATATCCTATTTTGATTTATTCTTCATGAGGTAGGTTAGTTTTTATTTTTTTGTTATTTTTAATGAACTTGATCAATATTAATGAGTTAGGATTGACCTTAGGAAAGCCACTGAAGGGATATGAAGTTGCTATTGAATCTTACAAACTTTTGTTATTAACTCCTACAAATTTTTAAAAATTGTGGAAAAGACTATACCGCTCAGTTGAAACTCCACCACCTTCCATCTTTTCCCTTCACTTCCTGTGTTTTTAATGCAATGAAATGATGATTTATTCTACACTCTTCTCAAAGTAGTAAATAACTGTCCACAAAGGGCTCTAGGTGTCAGGAATTTCAATCCAATTCTTATCCAACTAGTGAAATTAGAGTTGTTGGTGTGACCCAGTATATCATTGTCTAGAAAACACACAAAGTTATGATTTTCTTGTATTTTTTAAGACTCAATTCAAATCTCATCACCTTCCATCTTTATCCTTCCCCTCCTATGTTTTTTGAATGCAACAAAATCATGATAACATTGTTTTGAAAACACACATAATCATGATTTTGTTGTATTTTTTAAGCCGAAAAAAATATTTAACAAATTCATGATTCTGGGTACAAAATATTAATATTTTGTATGCACTTTGTATATTACAACGATAATATGAGAATTTCATAAAAACTGTTTTGCTGTAGGTTGGAATCGAGCTTATTGGGTGATTCCCTTCAACTTTCAAGTTGGATGCGAAGGTTTTGGTCAAGAGTTGAGTGGTTATGGAGCTTCTCACGTTTGGCCACGGAGGAGAAAGGAGAAAGGAAGAAGATGATGGAGTTTTTGTGAAGAAAGAGAGAAAAATGGATCACTTAAGTGACCCTGTCACGCGTCTCGCGCTAATGACACCATTCCGACTCTACTGACGCGGAAAAACAGAGGTCTAGCATGGAAAGTCAGTGCTTTTAGCGCTACTGACACCGCTCTGGCGCTATCGACACCGGGATCCAAAGAAACTTGGTCATCTAACGCATCTTTTGCGCTACTGGTGTTGCTCTGACACTACTAGCGCTAATGGCGCCAGGAATCAGTTTTTTTGTTTTTTTTTTGGCTTTGGTCATTATCCCTATAAGCATAAACTATTAAAGGCAAGGATGGATCAACACTGATTTATACCATAGTAGGCAAGCTTAACTATATTATTCATGTAACATTTTTTATAACAATTATTATAATATTATTCTAAAAGCATATTAATTTAATTTGATATATACATATATATATATATATATATATATAAATTCATAAGATACACAAATTCATCAAGAAATTTATAAACTCACGTCATAAAATAACATGAAGGTTTTGATCGTTAACCTTTGAATTAATAATTTTTTGTTTTTATTTCTCATCTTTCACAATAACTATATTTGAGTTTTCATTCTTTTGCTTTCTCTTAATTTACCTTAGATTCTTTGCGATGTTAGTCAACTCGATGTTATAATTACCTTGAAACTCTTCTATGCTGCATAAGTTCCTTTAGAATACATAAATTCTTTCTTCGCTCACACTCTCTAATGTTTCCTAGAAACTCAATCAATCAATCAATATATATACACATATATATATATATATATATACATACATATATATATAGGAAGAAAAAGTATGATAAGATAGAATAAGTTTAAAGTTTGTTGTCCATAAATTAGAATGTATAAATATTTGCTTTATTGATTCAAATAATAACAGAGTGGTACAACTTACACAGGAAAACACAGGGAGACAAATCCCTTAATCATAAGAAATTAGAATCCCAAAATAAAAAAGGAATCCCATAACTCAGGATTTGACAAATCTTTTCCTTAATCCTAGGTTTTATATTCCTATTTTATTTTGAATAATCAAATCTTAGCATTCCTAATTTATCCATGCATGACTTGTTATCCTAAATTCCTAATACTCTCGATTATTTTTTAGCATTTAAATTTCATCATAAATATGACCAGAAAGACGTGGTGTAAGAATGACTTGGAGTGGAGAGGCCTTAATGTTGGTTAGCCCAATTTGTTCAAGCATATCGACATGTTCCCCATCACTAGTTACAATGTCAAACCCATGCAATAGGGTAGCAAGCGTTAGTTGCATTACTTGAAGACCGAAAGAAAGTCCAGGGCACATTCTTCTACCTGCACCAAATGGAATTAATTCAAAATGTTGACCTTTGATGTCCACATCCTTGTGGGTTGTCAAGAATCTCTCTGGGCAAAATTCTAATGGATTAGAGTATAATGAAGAGTCTCGTTGAAGTTTTGAAATATTAGTCAACAGACGCGTGCCAGTTGGTATATGATATCCACCCACGGTGCAATCTTCTAAGGACTCGTGTGGCACATTAAGTGGTGCAGCTGGATACAAACGTAATGTTTCCTTGATGATAGATTGGAGATATTCTAGCTTTTTTAAGTCTGATACCTCTACCATTTTTTCACTCCCAATTTGTGTGTCTAATTCGTGGATGGCCTTATTTAGGACCTCTCGATTATTGAGAAGTAATGAGAGAGCCCAAGACAATGTTGCTGTTGTCGTATCAGAGCCAGCTAAAATTAAGGCCTGCAAAATATAATAATTGTAAATCCTTTTACATTTGTATACTCCATTACCAACTTATACTTGAGAGAAAAAATGACAAATTGGTCGATATATAATGTTGACATTAGATTCTATTAAAATACTATCTCTGTCATATTTTTTTTCACGAGAGTGGTACATGACGTTTTTTATGTTGGCCTTCTCGCATGTTTTCAAAACAGATTTTTTTTTTTTGGAAATAAAGACAAAATTTAACGAAGTTCTTCACTCAAATTTAAAAAATGTTTATCGTCAATAATTTCAAAATTTATAATAAAACAGATGGAAGTTTTCTTAAAAGAAAATACATTATAAATTTTTCTAACTATAATTGTTAATTAATAAATGTTTCTTACATGCTTAAATAAGGATTAAAAAATGGGTGATGGATTAGTCTATTCTAATTAGATCAAATAACGACTACACTGACCTATATACCTATATAATTAGGAAAACAGTTCGCAAATTTAGAAAACGATGACAATTCTTGCTGTAAATTTCCAAAACATATGGTTAATTTGTTTCAAATTAGATAAAATTTATTTTAATATAATTAATGTGTGCTAAAGTTATTCAAAACTATAAATTTTACATCCACAGTTAAGTGGATTAATTCGAGAGAGGCTGAACATTAACTAGCCTGTGGAAGAAGTAAAATATAATTGACGAATCCAAAGAAACATAACTATATCGTTGATATAAAATTTCTCTTTCTTTTTTTTTTATTGTAAAATCTATATGTGGCAATAAAATGAGAGCAATTTTTTTTATAAAAGCAATATGTTGTAATTCTATCAATAAAAATACTTATTTCGCATCACTATCCTTGATTTATACTACTGTGTATTTTTTTACGGGATCTGACTTATTAATATTCTTAAAACATTAGTTAAAAAATTAAAAATAAAATTTCTGTTATAAAAATCACATAAAAACATAAAAAAATTATGAAAAGTATGATTTTATGCATTTGAATATAAATTTTTTTGTTAGTTTCTTAACCAACTTCTAAGAAATTGTTTAGCATTTGTCTTCTTTATAATAAGATAAACTAGGAATATTAAGTCTTAACTGTTGCACACGTGAGAGTGTGAGAATGTGAGAATTGATACGAACCAGGCAAGTAGCTTTGGTTGTGGTGTCAGCATCCTGGCCGTCAAAATCTTCACCCTCTTCAACAAGGCTAAGAAGCACGTCCATCAAGTCCTGGTTACTTTTCCGTTCACCTTCACTATTCCTTTTACGTTTGTGTTCTTCCAGCCAAACTTGAACGAACCCATCTAACTCTTTCGCCGTCTTTTTCATTTTCTTCTCTGCTCCATCCAAATCCAACCATCTCAAATAAGGAAGAGCATCAGACACATTGAACGCCCCCGTCAGATCAAACAATTCTCTCAGGGCCTTTCGGATCCGTTCGTTCTCTTCATTCTCACCAACAAAACGTTTTCCAACCACCGTTCTGAACATAACGTTTAACGTTATGTCCCCGAACCACCTCTTCATTTCAGTTGTTGCCTTTTCGGAACCGTTTAGGTTCTTGTAAGTCTCTTTCACTGCCGCCTTAACCTCGGCCACCATAACGTGCTTGAGCATGTCTACGACGTGAGTAGAGAGAAGCTCCTGCGTGGCAATTTTGCGCACGTGACGCCAATAAGAACCGTAAGGGCTGAACCCAATCATGGAATAGTTGTATCCCAATAATTCAAAGGCCACTGATTTAGGACGGCTAGCAAACGCTTTGTCGTTGATGGTAAAGCACTGTTTGGCCATTTCCCAATTGCTCACAACCAACGTTTTGCGAGCACCCAGACGCAAGGTGAAGACGGGACCATATTTGTCGGCCATGTGGCCCAACGTGACGTGGGGTGGTTTTGAGCCACCTAAGAGATGGAGGTGACCAATTAAAGGCCACGCGCCACTTGCTTCTGGTGGTGCTTTTCTTGTTGCAGCACCGCGGTTTCTGAATATGGATGAAAGAATAAAGAGAAATAACAACAGCCCAAAGAATGTGAAGGTGATTGAGTTTGTTGACTGCAATAGGGGGTTTTCCATGTGCAACATGGTGTCGAAGGATGTTGTTGGGTATGATTGATTTTGATTATGGATGATCATATCGGCTTAATTCTTGGTATAAATATAAATACAGAAACTAGAAGCAATCCGGTTTGTGTTTGTGCTCTGTTCAGTTGACTTGTTGTATCAAGGAAAATGCTTTTTGAATACAAATTGGGGATAATATAAAATTAAAAAAGTGTGAATACAGATTAGAAAACCGACGCAGCCACCCTTGCCTATTTTATATGGAGAGTTTTTTTTATAACAAAAAATTGATGTGGTAAAAAATATAATGGATACGAGGAATGTAATTTTTTAATAGATAAATGGTAGTTATTAATTTTTTATAAATGTAATATATTATTATTAGTGCATATATATATATATGTTATATGTCAATTTAATTGGTTATAATAGTAAGGGTCTTATTAAAGAATTTAAAGAATAATTTTTTTATTGGAAATTGCATGGGAGAAACAAATGTTTTTTTTAAAAAAAATTTAATATTTCTAAAGTACAAAATTGTTTTTATAACTTCACAAAGCAGTGTAAATATCGAACTTGTCAACTATATATGCATGACTTACTGAACCCTACCATGTGAGTTGGAATAAAAGTATGCATTCCCATGTGTAACTGGTTTGGAAATGCATTGCATTCACATGTTCTGTCCTGGAAGATGAGGCATTCGAGTTTGGATTGGATAGTAGTTAACTTATATGAGGCGGTTGCTTTGTTGTCCAAATTAAAATTTGACAGGATTGGACTGCCCGAATAATTAAGAATGAGAATATGGGATGATGAAGAAACTTCCCGAATAAATACAACCAATATTCTAGTTGAGAAATTCTTTAGTACATCTAGAGTAAGATATTTTTCTTGTTCTGATTCATTCATTGTTCGTCATATTAATATTGTGGGTCATTGTTGTTTCCTACGTTAATGACAATTGTTAATTTTTCTAGGTAGATTAATGACAATTTTTATTTTTTCTAGATAGATTGTTGACATTATGAACAATGAATGAATTAGAACAAGAAAATATCTTAAGCCAGGTACACATAAGAATTTCTCATTCTAGTTTAGTAATTTTATCCTTATCTCATGTAAAGATCTTGGTTGTATTTATTATTTATAGAAACTCAAGATGGGCTGGATTCTTTCATTCTCTCTCTCTTTAACGGCGAACAAAGATACGTATTAAAGGAGGTAAAGGGGTGTCAAAACCCATATACAAAGATGACAAGGTTACTAGGAATTTAAAGGTACATGAACAATTAAATCCAAAATAACCCAGGAAATAAAATTACCTTTACGAGAAAACCATCCTGTAACCATCTACTGCAACTTCAACATGTAATAATCCCTGCACCAATACCAAAATAATTGACTGTACGCACACGATCTCCACACCACCAACTTGCAAATTCAGTCATTCTACTTTGCTAATTCCCAAGAGCTCACCACCACAGCTGGATGCACACCAATTCGGATGCTGAATATTGGGCCATACTTGTCTTCTAAGTCTCCTAGGGTTTCGTAAAGAGGCTGACCGGAACCACCAAAGAGGTGAAGATGACCTATCCGCCGGTGGCTTGCGAGCAGAACCTGCTCTAGCCCTTCTTCGGATGATGTAATCGTAGTAAGAAATTCTTAGTAAGACACAAATTACAACTACGGTAACAGCTGCTGCGCCATGACAGGTTGCGGGCTTGGTAACGGTTTGTGCATCAACTTGTGCATTGGTTGAAAGAATATCTTGGTGTCATGAATCTTTTTCTTGTGGGAGCAATGTCTCTGACTTTAACGGTTGGTGTTTCTTTTAGTAGCGCGCCAAGAGACAAAAGAAAAACGTTTGTGACGTGCATGCAAGCAAAATTTATTAAATGAGACGTTTCTGTTTTTTCCTCTTTTTTTTGAACAAAAGAAAAGTTTTCACTAAAATCACTGATATAGATAGGTGCCTTTACAAGTGAGACGTTGTGTAACTAGTCATGATTGCAGGAGGTCTAGGGGTGGAGGAATTTTTAGAGAAGTAAAGGCCAAAACCATTGAGGCTTTTCCATATCACTCATAATCTTCTGTTAGCTGAACTTTCTTCTATCCGCACGCGTAGTGTCTATTGCGTACTCTTGTTTTGTTTTGTTTTTGAGCTTGCAGCACGTTTGATTCACAAATAAAAAATGTTAAGAAACAAAAAATTCCTTACAAATATTTAATATATTAACAAACTTTTAAAAATATTTTAAATTTTCTATTCATAAAAATGATATATTTTGTTCAATTTATAATAAACTGACGATATAAGATTGATCACTGGTGATCAATGAAAAAGTAGCATGTGGATAATGAAATAAAAATAATATATATTATGAACTAAATAATACATATGTATATATTTGAAACTAATATAGAAAAATCTAAATTACATTGGTCATTAGACCTTTTCAAGCTCCTCTGGTTAGTTACTTAACCAGCTAATCAGATGGAGTTGAAGAAGAGAATATGAAAAAAGTCAGGTAGAGGTCGACTAATAAAAATTCATATAGTAGCTAAAAAAGAAATTTTGGGGCTAAATTGTTGAAGATCCCACATTAATTATTAGTATTAATATAGTTAAAATAGTATAATATAAGTGTGAGATAATTTTTATCCCATTAGATAGACTGAAAATAAATTCATGATCAAGAGATAAAAAAAACTATTAGATCTAGTAGGTATTGTTGGTCTTTTTTTTATTTTTTTTAAAAGGAGAAATTAACTTATATATATCATTTTATTTATAACAATAGGCTGTTTATATGATATAATAAGAAACATGATCAATAACAAAAATTCTAGATGCCCTAACAAGTTCATGGGGGACTCGATTAGTTTGTTTCCGAATTAAACTGATCATTATGACGTTTTGGGAATAGTTAAGAAACTATCTACATTTGTCCACAATGACTCCAAACTCAGTATAATTTGATCTGTTATGCAGCAACGGGTCAGCAAAAAACTTGCAAACAATCTCCACGATAACGTGTTTCAGGTTCAATTCATATATCCACGTTAAAGCATGCAAAAGTACTGCTGCAGCCTCAGCCTCTTGAACAGATGAAAAACCATAATTCCACCACATTTTCTATTTGATATAATGACCCAGCTCATTGTTTCGCGGGCAAGCACGAGAACCATAGGTATAGGACTCCCTGAATATGGCAGCACCAACATTGCATTTGATAAATCCCTCTATTCCCAAACTTTCTGCCACTGCATATTATTTTCACGAGCTAAATGGAGGGAAAGCAAGAGAGGACTTTCAACATTTTCCGTTGCCTTCTGGTTTCTCCTGTGCCATAAACACCATTAAATAGTGGAAAATTCAACTTGCTCAGGTGGTGATAATCAAGGTTGTTAGAATCGCGATTCTATGTAGAATTGTGAAGGCCTCCTAGAATCGAATAGTAAAATTGTAAGAGTTTACTTTAAACAACAAAAGAATAAATTACCTATATATAAATATTAAACAATGACATAACTAATTTTGTCAAATTAAATGAGTACTATTATAAATAATTGATACTAAAAAATTTAAAATAACAATTGAAGTATTAAAGTTGATAATACAAATAAAGTATATTAATAAAAAAAAGAGTCAAGGGAAATCACTTAAATTAAAATAAAGTCCAATTTTTAATATAAAAAAATGAGTCAAAAAGTGTATAGTACACAAAAAGAGGTGCAGGAAGCAAATCTGTTATGGATCTGGTCCAAATACGAAAAAATTGTTATTCGAAATGACATCGATCCTAAACTCAGCAGAATCGCGATTCTACTCATAATCGAGCAATTTTAAGTAAAATTGTGCGATTTTATTCCAAAAAAGAGTCTACGTCTAAGTTAACTCCAAGAGAAGTAGTAAACTCATAAAATCTAAAGATTCTACAATTTAAATCTAGAGTTTGATAACATAATTGAAGGATTTTGAGTTAATACTACTATATCATTATTAGATCATCTCCTGATATGTTCAATCTTGCAAACTATTTCACTTACCAATATAAACTAGCTTTTTAGTGTTCACCAATTCATGGTGCTAGTGGAGGAAAGGCAATAATCTAATTCATGGTGAATGTGTTGAATTTTCCTTGGTTTCATCAGTGAAGAAAAATTGATATGGTAAACGAGGTTTGGCTAAAACCTCTAGTGGTGTGGTTTTAGTAAGTGTCAGTCCAAATGTGGCACTCATGTCAACATTTTCATTGTTCAAGGTTGTCACTTCAAATGCCTGCAAAAAAGTTGCTAATGCCAAGTATGTCATTTGAAGGGCAAATGACATGCCAGGACAAGACCTTCTTCCACTACCAAAGGGAAGTAGCTCAAAATGTTGACCTTTTACATCCACACCCTTGTGGTTCGTGAGGAACCTTTCTGGTTGAAATACTAATGGGTCTGACCATACACGTGGGTCTCTCTGCATCTTCCAAATGTTCAAAATAAATCTGGTACCTGCCTGGATACGGTAGCCACCTAAGGTACATTCACTTGTGAATTCACGTGGACCTGGAAGTGGTGCAGCTGGATACAACCTCATCGTTTCTTTAACTACGGCTTGAAGGTATATTAATTTGTTAATATCAGATTCATTCACTAGTCTTCCCTTGCCCACATGCTCATCCAATTCATCTTGAACTTTGTTTAAGGTGTGACGATTATTCAACAATAACGATAGTGTCCAAATCATGGTAACAGTTGTAGTATCCGTTGCCGCAGCCATTAGCGTCTGCAAGATGTAGCAATGCCATTAACAATTTAAAATATCGCGTGATAATGACTACCCTCTAGCGATCTTAACCATAACTAAACAACTTATCTTTCTTTTTTATATATCGCGTCACTTATTACATTTGTTATCTTTTTTATTTTTTTTTCTTCTCTTCTTATCTCTCTTTCTGCCACTCAAAATACAATGGACATTTAGAATTATAAAAAAATAATAAAGTTAATTAATAGGTTCGATATAATTCATATTGAACACAAAAAAAAAAAAGATATAACTAAATGGAACCACTAAAATTGAGTTTGGCGGTATTTAGCTAGATTCAGTTAAACCATTCATTAATCATTTAAATTTTTTTTGGTGGAGCGTTTAAGATTATATTGAAGCATATGCTAACATACATAATTTAAAAGGAATGTTTGTGCATCTTATTATACATCAAGAAATTAAAATTAAGTTTAAAATTGATTTTAAATTTTAATTAAAATAAAAATTGATTTTAAATTTTAATTTAAATAAAAATTTTGATTTTAACTTGTGATTGAGGGAATTTTTTCCTAGATAAATCATTTTCTAGAGAACATCATACTTAACACAATCGAATGAGAAACTAAAATTGATCATTATGTTATTCATGATTTCGATTAATAATTAACCATGTGACACGTAAATAATTAATATTTAAATTGATCTCTTAAATTAAGAAATAACACATTTAATTCTTGTTAGATATTTAGTAATTATATTTTAATTTAATAAACATATCTTAATTGTACAGATATCACATGATTATGATTATTGGTCGGATCATAATTGATGTGATAATCCTAAAACACCTAATAATTTATCCTAAATAGAAAACTCTTTTAGCATAAATTCAAATCTTAATTAGCAAACATTCAGTAGAAACTAGATATGGATTCAACCCTCAATAATTTTATTTTATTTTATCTACTTAATATATAATGAAAAGTTTGAAGGCAGCTTACTGAGCATGTGGCTTTTATGACAGTGTCAGCATCATAACCAGCAAGTTCGACATTGTCAAGTGCAGACAGCAACACATCCATGAAATCTTGCTCTGTTTTGGCCTCACTTGAATCTCTTCTCTGCTGCTTATGTTCTTCTAACCATTCAGAAACGATGTTATTTATTTCTACAGCCGTCTTTTTCATCTCCTTCACTTCACCTCCCAAATCAAGCCACCCAAGGAAGGGAATCGCGTCCCCAATCACAAGTGAACCCATCAAATGAAAGAAGTCTCTCAGCACCCCCCGAATTCGCCTTGCCTGTTCCTGATCTACACTCCCCACACAGTATCGCTTTCCAGCAACCATCCTCAGAATCACGTTCAGATTCATTTCTCCAAACCACTGCTTCATCTCCACCAACAAATCACCAGAGGACACGCCTCTTTTCTCCAGCCAGGCTCTGTGTAGTTCTCTCAACGAGCTCTTTACCTCGGAATCTCTAATACCTCGAAGCAATTCAGCCTGGCGAGTGGAGAGTAGCTCTGAAACTGTAATCTTGTGCATCTCGCGCCAGAAATCTCCGTACGGGGCGAACGCGAAACTAGCATAGTTGTATGTCAAGATTTTTGCGGCGGTGAATTTGGGACGAGAGGAGACAGTGACGTCAAGAGTGGTGAAACACTCTTTTGCTAACTCCCAAGAGCTCACCACAACGGCAGGGTGAACACCAATTCGGATGCTGAATATTGGGCCATACTTGTCTGCTAACTTTCCTAGGGTTTCGTAAAGAGGCTGACCGGAGCCACCCAAGAGGTGAAGATGACCGATAAAAGGCCAGCCACCGGATGCTGCCGGTGGCTTGCGAGCAGAACCTGCTGTAGCCCGGTTGATTAAAAACGCGATGTAAGAAATTAATAGGAAGACACAAACTCCAACAACCGTTGCTGCGTCCATGACAAGTTGCGAGCGCTGTAACGACTTGTGGATCAACTAGTGCTATTTTCGAAATAATTTCTCTTTGTATCTTTTCTCTTATCTGTTTCCTGTGCAAGTGATGTCTCTGTCTCACTGACTTGAAAGGTTGGTATTTCTTTTAGAAAAACGTGCACGCATGGTTCAAAGGAAAACAATGAAGGATACTAAAATTATTTTTGTAAATCATTTTATAATTTAGGAAATATTTTTTAAAATATATTTAGTTCATTAATTTCAATAAATTTAGAGTTCACAATAAAATATTGTTTAAGGAATTTGAATCAAATTTCACTCATTCTAATAATCAAAAAATTAAGAAACAAAAAAAGTGACAAACATAAATTTAATATATTAACAAAATTCTAAATATATTAATAAAACACCATTTGATTTTAAAGAATGATCATTATCTTTAGCAAAATCGGTGAGTAATTTGTACCAGTAAATTAATATGATAACCCATAAAGATATTTATACTTAAGCTCCTAAAATAATTACCTTACTATTTAAAATTATACATATTATAAATTGTAAAATATGAAATAAAAAAAATCCTAAATATAAATCATCCCTGTTGTTGGCCCAAATATTATATTTATGTGGGAGACCAATTCTCACCTCATGAGCTGACCATTTAAATTTCATCATAAATATAAATAGAGAGAGGGAGTGTAAGAATGACTTGGAGTGGAAAAGCCTTGATGTTTGTTAGCTAATTTGTTCAAGCATATTGACAAGTCTCCCGTCAAAAGTTTCAATGTCGAATCCATGTTACAGAGTGACAAGTGTTAGTTTCATTATTTGAAGATGAAAGAGATTCCAGGACACATTCTCCTGCCTAATCTAAATGGAATCAATTCAAAATGCTGACCCTTGATATCCACATCCTTGTGAGTTGTTAAGAATCTCTCTTGACAAAACTCTAAGGATCATAATATAACAAATGGATCCCGTTGAAGAATTTAAATGTTGGTCAAGAGACGCGTGCCAGTTGACAAGTGATATCCACCTACAATGCAGTCTTCTATGGACTCATGTGGCAAATTAAGTGGTGCAGGTGGGTACAAGCGCAATGTTTCCTTGATAATAGATTTGATATACTCTAATTTCTTCAAGTCTGAAACCTTTACCATCTTTCTCCTCCCAATTTGTGTCTATTCATGGATTACCTTATTTAAGACTTCGTTATTATTGAGAAGTAACAACAAAACCCAAATCAATGTTTCTGTCGTAGTGTTTGTGTCAGCTAAAGTTAAGGCCTACAAAATACAATAATTAAAAACATTTTTATAATTGTATATATACTCTCTCTCTCTCTCTCTCTTTTTATAGCAATTTGTATATATATTCTTATCCAACTTAATTGTGACATAATGAGAAAATTGACAATGGTAACTTTAAAATTTCTATGAATATACAATGTAAAGGGGTTTTGTTGGAGTGGGGTTGATGTTTTTTTTTTGTTGGTTTTCCTTTAGGTTTTCCAATAATTGGAAGAATTTTTAAAACTAATGACAAATTTTAACAAAGTATGAGAAGGGATCTAACTCTAAATTGAACCAAATATATAAGTAGTTGTAAACTCTAATATATTGTCTTCTATTCTTAATCCATTTAGTTTTATCCATTAAAATTGAACAATGATATTTAGACACCCATAAATATCACTTTATATGATCTATATTTAAATTTTTCTCTATCCTTTCTCTAGCGTCTTGGATAAAAAAAATAACAAAGTACTTTACTCAATTTGGATAATAAAAATTTAAATGTAACAACTAGCAAGTGGTGTGCTGATGGCCTAATGCGCCAAAAACTGTTACAGCAAAACAATAGGACAAGTGGAGAATGTTAGAGTAAACTAAAAAAAATTAGGTAAAATTGAATCTAAATGTTTTATAGTAAGAGGAGTAGTTATGAATCCGGTAAACCACATGGGGATGGTGAATGGATGGGCCCTAGAAAAAATCCAATAAAAAGAAAGATATTAAGAAATAAATGTTGATACATCCATCATACTCAATTTTATTTGGACAGTGTTTAAAGGTCAAGGAGAAAATCAAGTCTAAAAGCCAGAAAACAAAGAGAGATTAATGATGATGCTATATACATACATACCAGGCATGTAGCTTTGATTGTGGTATCGGCATGACGACCGTCAAACTCTTAACCCTCGTCGACAAGTCTAAGAAGCACGTCCATCAAGTCGTGGTCGTGGGTTCCCGAGTCACAATATCTGTTGCGTTGTTGTTTGTGTTCTTCAAGCCAAGCTTGAGAAAACCCATCTAACTCTTCCGCAGTCTTGTTCATTTTCTTCTATGCTCCATCTCAAATATGGCAGAGCATCAGACACAGCGGGTATCCCGCTCACAGCCTTCCGGATCATCATCACGAACAAAACGTTTTCCTACCTCCGCTCTGAACAAAACGTTTAACATTATGTCCCCAAACCATCTCTTCATCTCAGTTGTTGTTACCTTTTCGGAACCGATCTTGTTCTTCTCTGCCCAAATATTGTAACTCTCTTTCACCGCCGTCTTCACCTCTGACTCCATCACGTGTTTGAGCATCTCTATTCGGTGAGCAGAGAGAAGCTCCAGCGTGGCAATCTTGCGCACGTGACGCAAATAAGAACCGTATGGGCTGAACCCAATCATGGAAAAGTTGTTACCCAACACTTCCTGGGCTAAACCTTTTGGACGGCTTGCAAACGCTCTGTAGTTGATAGTAAAGCATTGTGTGGCCATTTCCCAATTGCTCACACCCAGACGCAAGGTGAAGATCGGGCCATATTTGTCAGCCATGTTTCCCAACGTTACGTGAAGTGGCTGTGAGCCACTTAAAAGGTGGAGCCGTGGAGGTGCCCAATCAATGGCCATGCACCACTCACTAGCTTCTGGTGGTGCTTTTCTAGTTGCACCTGTGCGGGTACTGCGCCTTCTCCATATGGATGAAAGAACAACAGCACCAATACAATGGTAAATGATACTCTTAATTGTGAGAGGGGATTTTCCAGGTCCATGTTATTGGAGGATCTTTCTTGTGTATGATTGATGATGGGGCTATGTTACTGATATATATATATATATATATATATAAAAAAAAAAAAAAAAAACTAGAATTCCCCAAATTACATTTTGTCTATATATACCAACATTTTATGTTTCTCTTGTGATGCTCTTCCTCCCTACAGACTTCCCTTGCATTCACAACTCGCAAGTCTTTCAAAACCACTCATCCAGTTGCAAGTTGCACGGATGACGAGGACGACCCCACAAAAGCGTTTAAGGAAACACGTGCAAATATATTGTGTGATACGATTTTTGAGCTTTCTCTTTCCTTGGAGTACGATTGAAGGCCACTCACAAGTTGAAGCTAACTGCGGATCGGTCGCGAGTTCATGAGGAAATAAGGTCACTGAACTGGAGAAGCTTTCTGAATGAAGAAAGAATCTTTGTAAGGAAAGTGAAATTAGTGGATTGGAACCACTGAAATAATCAGAGTCTATTGAGTGAGTGATTTCGCAGAGAGCCATGCAAATTGGTAGCTTCTAGCTTGTTTCCTCGCCAAATTTGTGTGGTGAGATTTTTCTGCAGAGTCTGCCTCACCTCTCTCCTTCGCTAGAAATCATTAGATAATGAGAAACTCTAATCTTTATATGTGATATTTAAAAGGATATTAATTTTCTTTAATAAATTAAAATAAATTGATTTATATTACATAAAAAATATAGTTGGAACCATGGTCATATGGTAGTTTTAGACTATTTTAATAATGATTCCTCCTTGGCAACTTTTATATTGGTCCCATTTTTATTTTCAACCATATGAGTGGCTAAATATTCATCAGGGAATTCAATTTCTCCTAATAATATCAACGTGGTTACAGGTTTGAACTGCCATTTTAAGCTTGAGGAAACTGAGAGATTATGGGATTCGAGGAGTAGCAGAGAGAGCAAATAAATGACGAGTCATCATAGTGGCAAATTAACAATTATAAATTAATAAAGTTGTTAATTAGAGTCAAGAAGCTAAAAAAATTTTTACAGGTGACTAATCACTTGTTACTATATGATTATTTGTTACTTGAGTAACTATGTTTTTTATAGAAAATTTTATCCATTAAATCATATGGTATGATCCATTTTTTAACAATTTTTAACTTTTCATGTACTTTTCTTTTCTCTGCATAAGAATGACGAATAGGGACAAATGTAGCCATGTCATATAACATTGACTTTTCATTGTAACGGCCTCGTGGCCTAAACATCAAACAACTGGAATTTCATCAATTCCATTTTCAATATTTAATAAACTAAAAGTTTTATTAGAAAATGCAACTATTTATATGTTAATAAACTATTTATATGTTTTCTAATAAACTAAAAGTTTTATTAGAAAATGCATATAATTTGGCTGGAAGGCGTGGAGTAAGAAGAACCTCCAAAGGAGTTGCCTTAGGAATTGTTGAACCAGGGATCTCAGTCATATCAACTGGTTGTCTGATGGGGTAGCAAATTCAAATGCATGAAGCAGACGAGCCAGTGTCAAATGAAGAACTTGGAGTGCAAAGGACATGCCAGGGCATGACCTTCTACCAGAGCCAAAGGGTATGAGTTCAAAGTTTTGGCCTCTCACATCAACAGCATCACTTGGGAGAAATCTCTCAGGTCTAAAAGCAGAAGGCTCTTCCCACACCCTTGGATCCCTATTAATCTTCCACAGGTTAACCACCAAGCGGGTCCCAGCAGGGACATGATAGCCGGCAAAATTGCAATCTTCTTGGGCTTCCCTTGGTCCTAGGAGGGGACCAGCTGGGTATAGCCGCAAAGTTTCCTTGATAATTGCTTGAACATATGCAAGATTTCTAATATCTGACTCTTCAACTTGCCGTTCAATGCCAACATTCAGATCCAACTCTTCTTGGGCCTTTTTTAATGCTTGGCGATTGTTGAGTAGTAATGAGATGGCCCAATTAACCGTGCCAGCTGTGGTATCACTTCCACCAAGTATAAGAGCCTGCCCATGTTAACAACCAAAAACAAGAATAGTACACTAATCAAAATACAGTGGAAAAGTTCTGTAACAAGGACTTAGGCCCAGTTTGGTTTAGTTTCTAGCTTACAAAGCTTTTAGGCAATTGCTTCCTGCATTTCTCATATTGCTTCCAGAAGATGAGAAATGCAGAAAAAAAAATCATGTTTTTTAAATGTAAAGTCCTTTTGTTAGAACTTTTTGAATTTATAGGTATTTATGAAGAGTCTATAACCTAATTTATGAAGAACTTTTCTAATTTGTTCTTCTATCAATACTTTTTGAAAAGTTTATCTATAGAGCCTCTCATATACAGCTAGGTGGCAGAATAACTTGACAATTTTTGGTGATTTTCACAAGAAGTTAAGCATTATTAATCTGATAGCAAAATACCCTGCAGAATTTGGGTAGACATGGCTTAAGTGAACAGTATCCAAGTAAATTAAGCACCATAAAGTTAATTATAAGAAAAAATTTGTTTGTTTTGATTTTATGACTTACTAGGCATGTGGATTTGATGCTGGTATCCGAATCATATTGAAAATTTGATAGGTGAGCACCCTTCTGAAGCGACAACATGACATCAATGAAATCCTGTTCACCCTCTGCCTTAACTCCACCATCCACTCTTTGGTCACGGTGCTCCTTCAGCCACCCTTCAAGTATGCCATCCAACTCCTTGGCAGTCTTCTTCATTGCCCTCTCATGCCCCTGCACATCAAACCAACGCAAAAACGGAACCGCGTCCGAAACCACAAAAATCCCAATAAGATGAAAGAACTGATTAATAGCCTTCTGGCAGCTCCTAGCTTCATCATCATCACAGCTAGCCGAGGCACCGAAGTAGCGTTTCCCCGCCACCATTCAAACCACCATGTTGAGAGTCAAATCCTCCAACCACCGGTTCAGTTCCACAAGCACAGTTTTGGACCCATTTTGGACCAGAGAGTTGTAAAGGTCCCTCATCCCCATGTTGAGTTCGGACACTCACATGCTTCAGCATTTTGAGTCTTCGATTGGAGAGAAGTTCAAGAGTTGCAATCTTTCTCATCTGGCGCCAAAAGGGACTATAAGGGGCGAAACCAAACACTGCGTAGTTGTAGCCCATGTGCTTTGCGGCAACGGTGGTGGGGCGTGAGGCGAGTGCCTTGTCATTGGTCGTGAAACATTCTTTTGCCACTTCCCATGTACTCACCACAAATGCCCGTCGAGTACCGAACCAGATGTTGAATGCTGGTCCATATTGGTCAGCCATTGTTCCTAGTGTTCGCTAGAGAAGTTGATCATCGCCGCCCAGAAGGTGTAGGTGACCAATAAGTGGCCATGCACCAGCTGGGACAGGAGCCTCTTTACTCTTCTTCTTGCTATCAGTACCTCCTTTATTTCTCTATGCGAAAATGAAATTTAGCTTATTAGCCAAATTAACATGATATTGATGGAACTTGACTTACCATCTGTTTCTCAACTTCTAGGTTTTATTTGGTATCACTAAAATTATGTCGCCCAAAACAAAACAAGTAATAGATTTTATCCATCTAATCTCTTCATTCCATCTTAAAATGACATACCAAACAAAACATAATTAATGTTGAACAGGGATGAAATACCATTTCGGTATAAAAGTCATTGGTACAAGTAGTCTAATTTTATTTACCCTCCCAATCTATTAAGAGGGAAGAACCTTTACTAAAAACTAAAGGAGACTCATCATTGATCGAGTTTGATGGTCATAAAGCATGGTTGTTTCATGCTTAATTGTTGACTCACTCAAAAATTCAACGCTAGAATAGATACACTGAGTAAACGACAAGGATCCATGATGTGATCAGAACGAGGTTAGATAATAATTAGTTCAGTTAGTGTTCACAATGCCAAATCATCAATTAGTCAACCATTTAATCTAACATATAAAAAAAATGTGTGTTTTGGATTAAGAATTGATTCATTACTCATTATCATGTCACTCCTAGAGAATGAATCACAGCAATTCAGTTAGTCAATGTTTAAATATGAGTTGAGAGATCGTCTTAAAGTATTTTTATTCTTAAGATTAAAAAAAATTGCCTTCTTTATTTTATGTCTTGAAATTCTGAAATATTAAAATTTCTAAGAATACGTTCTCAACTTTTATATCTAATTTAGCCTTAAATCTTTGTATACATTATTTATAACTCAAATATATATTCAACTTTTTGACAAAACAATATTTAAATTTACTCAAAAAAGTTGGAAGGAGATTAAAATTGGACCGGGTCCAAATTAGTAAAAATACAATTAAATCTTTTAAAAAATTACCAAAGTGATGAGTCGAACTAATGAATACATATTCAAAACTTTATCCTCACAATTTTTAATTATCTAAGACTATATTATTCAATAACTTCGGATTTGGGAGCTTTAATAGATGATTGTAGAAGCTTGTTAGCCCAAAATCCAACCTTTTGTATTGATTTTGTAAAGAGACAAAGTCATGAGCTTGCCAGAGTGATTATGTTTTATTAGTCTCTATATTTGTTATCGTGTTATTTTTGTATTGAATAATTGGTTATGAATGGAATGATATTTCAGTATTTCTAAAAGAAGAAGAAGTAAACTTCAGTAAATAAAAAAAAAAAAAATACACTTGTGGTTGCATTAATTAATTAAATGATTTAGAGTACTCACCCTTTTAAAGCCTGCAAGGAGTTTATAATAATAAATTGTGCAAGCATCATTTCCTAGCATATTAGTGCCCTGAACGGTTGGGCTTTATTTGCCTTTTTTTTTATACTTTCGCAAGAAGAAAGGTTAATGGACTCGTTTTTTTTGTTTTTTTTTGTTTTACTTTAGAATAAAACGAAATTATAAATAATTTTCAACATAAATATTATCTTTGGCAATTATAATTAAACGAAAAATAAGTTTAATTATTTTACGTAAATTTTATTAAACATAAATCACCTTTTTACATAATCTTAAAAATCTTTATTTTTAAAAGTTTGAACAGATTCAGAGGAAAAAGAAAATAAATTATTTTAGGATTTTAAAAAATATTTCTGTGATAAATAATTATTAAATATCATATTATTTTATTTTAAAAATTGTAAAAAATATTGAAAATAATAAAAAATAATTTTTAATTATTTCTTAAATAAATTTAAGAGATACTTTTATAATTAATTATAAAAATTGTACAAAAAATATAAAAAATTCAAAGCTATTAAATTCCGAAGAAAAATGGAATTATAAATGCTGAACATTGTGATAAAAAAATTGTGGCTTTTAAAAACGAAGCAGAAATCTCTTCTCTTACATACAATTACAAATATGAAATATGTTCTGAGAATGATGTCATGACAATCAAGCATAAATCTTGACCTACCTGTTAAACATGGGTCCTCTTCCGAACAATTACAAGTTTACAACATATGGTCCATTGTCTAAAAGAGCTATTTATATTTCTTCTACTCTTATACTTTGCACTGAAAATGACATCAAAGACATATTCTGAATTCTTTGGACAGAAGCCAATGTTTCCTAGTAAAGATTTATCCTCTTCCCTCATCCTTTTTTCTAGCTAGACAAAAAAACTCATAAAAACATATATATCATGGATAAAAAATCATTCATACGAACTCTTCCTCCATATAATGTTGGAGGAGTGCTTAATTGACAAAGGAAAAGGGTTACAATATAATCAACAACAACTGAGAAGAGTTAATTCTCTTGATTCCGCGTGGTCTGTTTACAACTAGTGGGCCTTCCAAGGGTAAATTCTAGGTCAAGCGTCATATCGGAACGAGACAAAGAGCAAGAATCCAATTTCTCCTTCATGCAATTTGACAGGTCTCCATAATGCTGTCCACCCACCTGTTGAAATATTATTATTACACCAATATAATTAACTAGCTATTTCGAAGACATATAGTACATGCAATCTGCACCGAGACCAATGTAATTGTAAGCCGTGTTTGAGCCTATGGGTTACAACTTACCATGGTTTGGTTTCCTTTGAGATGAGAATACATCGAATTGATTGTGGGGTTCTGTTTATAATTTATTGAATTTGTCTCTTTTGATGATTGCCATGACGCCCTGAGTGTAAAAAGTAAGTGAAGAACATTAGAACGTACGTAAATTTGTTATAAAGAACGAAAGAAATAGTTAAGCTTATTTTAGCACACTATGGAGGCAAAGCAAAATACTGAGTCCAAAATTCGAAATAAATACCAATCATAATAGCAGTTTTTCTAAGCTAAAATTGAACGTAATCAGATTGTTGCGGTGAAAACTTAAGATCAGAATAACGATTAGGTGAAAGCCACTACAATATCCTAGTATTGTTAATGTTTGCATTCTCAGCAAAAAGAAATTATGTTCACTTTAATTTACCTGATAAAAGAACAAAGAATTATTAACATCTACAAAGAAAGAAACTTAAATTATAGGAGAGAAGAGGTGTGGAATGCAATCAATACCTTTGGAATTTTAGCAGTGGCCGTGGTAAATCGGGTCTCTCACAAGCTAAGACTCCATGCAGATCGACAATCCCTGGCTTTTGGCTCAATCCTATACCTGTCTGCCCATAACCTACAATTTCACAACCGATAGAGCCATTGCTCTTGCTTAAATTTATCAGACACCAGCTTAATAATTCACATGTAGACTTATAAGTTAGTCGTATCCCAACCAATTTTTTACATATACTATTCTTACAGAACTCTCTTTTTAATATATTTTTTCTTTCCTTTTATTATATATATGTATATCTCTTTATTATTTCTCTCGTTTTATCTCATATAATCCATTTTCTCTATTTTCTCTTAATTATAAAAAAAGAGAAATTGTACTACTATTATTAAGAAAACTCTTCTTTCTTTCTTTTAGTTGTTCAAACTCATTTATTTATTGGTTCAAAACCCTTAGACTTTTAAGGGCATCATAGCAACTCTTTTATAAAACAAAAATGGTTAGAAAAAAGTTATAAGAATATAATTTCTCTTATATTTAATTCAAAACGGTACTACAGCAAATCATAGAACTTCTGTCACACTCGAATCACCAAGGATTTCAAACAAAGAGAATAACAATAATAGAAGAAACGAAAATGGGGTCCTTGAGAGGGAACATCCAACTACCTGCGCTGCCTTTGTCAGAGCTCTTCACTGTTCTATACATCTGCATGAAAACCCAATGAAATAAAATGAGAAGAAAAGTCCACAACGCTAAGATTACCATCTAGATACCCCTTTGTCCTTAGTCTTTGTTCTAGCTTCCCCCACTAGTGGAGGCAATGACTAAGGAACTTTATTGCATATTTTGTCATGTCAGGAAATAAAAAAGAAAAATCATTAATTAACTCGAAAGAAAGTCTAGGGAGAATGCAGAGAGATAGGAACAGTATAATCCCACCTGCAAGTGACTCTTCACGTGAGATAGAGTTAGATCCTTAACATTCATTAACTCTAACACTGACTTCGGAGTTGCCCCTGCGACCGGCAAAACAACTCAAATTTAGGTAAACATCCCAAACAAATTAACGATATCAAACTTTCATAATGGAGCAATGGAGAAACTAATCATCAAGGTTTTAAAACTGGTCTGCAACCGCGATTTCAGCCATGTCACCATGGTTTTTGAAGTCTCCACTTGCAACCACAACTGCATCGGTCACATTTCCTATATATATAAAGGTTCAGGAAGAAATCGCGACTGTAACCATGAAAACAACTTAGAACCTTGCTAATCATAGCATGCAAGTTTAGAATCGTGAATTGATTTACTTTCATGACCACCAAGAAGCTGAACCGCATGAACAAAATGAGCATGGAGTTTCGTAGTCCATCGCATTCTAGGAGCTCTGATGTTTCTTTCGACACCATGAATGACTCTAGCATTTCGCTTGAAATCGAGGGTATTGGTGTGAGGTTGGTAGTTGTGGAGGTGATGACTGAAGTTGTTTCTCGAGAGTGCTCCTTGTTGTACAGGATAAGGATTCATGCCTAAGCTCAAAGTCGGTTCATGATGGCCAAGGTTGTAGGCAGTGTCCGTGTGGAAAAAACCATTTTCGTGGATTAAATCGCTTCCACTGCTATCAGAATCCGAATTTGAGCACATGTCGTTGTAAAGCATTTTGGTAGTCAATGTTAATCCGTTGCAGCTTGTTCCCACTTGTTTGGCGTCAGAATCTGAAGTGAAGGGTGGGCATATGCTTAAGGATAGGTCTGGCTCTGGCAAGGTTGCAAAGGTTGCCATTTCTTTATGCCAAGTAGTGTACATGGGAATTTGTAGCTAGAGGTCTGGATCAGTTACAGAAATGACCAGTGCGATGGTACAATATACATAAGATCGAAGGAAAAAGAATGATAGAGTTTAATCAAGGATGTGGATATGACATAGTGAAGCAAATATAGTAAGACATGGAAAGTAGAAGGACCTGAGATATATGTGAAGAAGAAAATGAAATGAATGATTGAAAGAGCAGATTAAAAAAAGGAAACTAGAGTAACACTACTGGAGGATACCATCTAGTTTCGAAATGCAATAGCATTAAATATAGGAATTCTATTGGATTCAAATTGTATTGTCTTTTTGTAAAGAATATTAGTCTTTTATAAAAAAGGCTAAGGGTTTTATCTTTCACACATGAATGGATGTGTTTATGTATGGTTGGATTATAGAAATTAAAATATTGACTTAGTAGTAAAAAAAAATGAATAATAAATTTGATTTTTTTGTTAATAATTAATATTTGTTGATAAAAAAATATCATGAAAGACTTATGATTTATGTTGCTTTCGTGAGGTGGTTAAAGCATTTAATTTAAGTAGCATCGATCACTAGCTAGGGATGAAGGAAGACACGGAAAGCTTTAATTAAAGCGGTGACGAAATTATATTAATATTGCAAACTAGTTGCACCAGGGAAAGAGAATGGGTTGGAGTTTTTTCTTTTGGGACAGTTACTAGTTTTAGCGAAAAGGGAGTTGTTATGAATAGATTAATCATCAAAGGACTATGCAAAGAGAAAGAGGGAAGCAGGTACGTGCGTGGAATGCAGGTACAAGGTTTTTTTTCTTTTCTTTTTACTTAATGAGGCTGGGGCGATGTAATGGAGGTTATGTCAGGAATGGTTGGAATTGGATAAAACAAATTAAATGATGAGTACTATTTCAAGGGAATATTGGAATGGGAATTGGAGTCTCCCTATAATGTTGATGGATCGCGACAACCCATTAAAATTCCTTGCCTTTTGTTCTTCAATATCGAGGTTTAATTTAGCTCTTTTTAATACCATTTTCTTTAACTGGCAGTCCAAAATATACTTGTTCTAATTAAACTGATCTTGACCCCGTTGCTTTGTTTCATGACTCATGTAGATTGATGTGGTATTAAACCTCATCAACTTTTGTTATCCATGACATGTCTTGGTGTGTGTATATGTGACACCTTGAACATGATCATTACTCAAGGTTCAATTCGATCACCCTTGGCCAATTTACGTATGTATTTTCAAATCCGTTAGATGAAGATCACACAAATATGGAATAAAGAAAAATTGTCGGGAACACATTTTTTTCGTACATAAAAATTTAGGGAGTAACATGGTGCTTTAGTTCAAGGCAAAAGAAGCTTCCAAACTCAACAATATTTATAAAAGAACTTCTATTACCTTACTTCAAAGAAACAAATAAAGACTTAAAACTTTCAAGATATGAAATGAACTTAAAATCCTTCAAGTTATATATATGATAAGTGTTAGAAATAACACCTTTAATTGTAAATGGTATGAGATAAATCACATGCACACAGAAATACAAAAATTTAACGAGATTCGATAAATGTGTCTATAACTTCAAAAACAGAGCAATTATTTCTATTCTTATTAATCAATAATGAAATTACATTAGGAACATTAGGATATATATAATATACAGTTACGTTATCTTAAAATCAGACGTACATTATATTTATGTGCACATTATCTCAACATATACATTTTCTTTTTACGCGTGCATTATCTTATCTTTATGGGACATGCACCCCCAACCAGCTTCATAATCCAACAATAAGTGGTCTTTAAAATTCATTTCAACTTTGTTCTGCTCATACAATGAGTCATGCACAACAATTTTCACCATGACGAAATTCAGACTCAATGAAAGATAAATAAAAAGTCCAGTTCATAGTCCTAAGTTATTAATTTATTGTGATGACAACAAAATAAAATCGTAAAGTCCCTTTCACCAAATAAAAACCAACTCCCCCCACCCACAATGACTCACAGCAAAACCATAGAAATGGAGATGGCAATTTATTGTGAAAAGTGGAAAGGATCTCTACTATATATTTAACATTTTTATGTTCTGATTTAATAGTAAAAATCTTAATGCGCATTTGGTTCTAGTGTCCAAATAACGAAAACGTGCATAACCGATGTGAAAATCAGATTTTGAAATCAAATTTTCATAAATCCATACAGGTTATGAATCAGGCTAATCTTAAAGATCAGCTAACAATTGTCAGAAGCAAAGAGATAGGCGAAGACCAAGAATTAAATGGTCATATCATATATGTGATGTTAGCTACGTTTAGGCAACCGGAATGGGTGTAATTAATTTGCCTGTTGAATATTGAATATTCCATTATCCTAGTAGTATGAAAGGGTAATTTCGAGTTTGTGAGAAACGGAGACAAGAATGGAAAAGGACAGATATTTGAGATGATTTTAGATGCACATTATCTGATTATTGATCAAGATAAATTCAGTACGAGAAGTCAGGCTTATCTATCATTTATGGCAGGAATTATGTGTTTGTCAGAAACGGAAAAAAGGATAGAAAACACATATTTAAAATCTGTGGTCACAAGTACATAGATTTTATTTATTTATCTATAGGAAATTAGGAATCAAACAAACTCAGGTATCTCGTAATTTATAACAATTCCAACTGGATCTTACACCTTGAACAATTGAGGCATCAAAACTGATGTTGGTGAAGTAAGCGGAGTAACTGAAGCTCTTGGATTTCGGTTGGCATTGCAAGTGGCAGCAGATATGTGCTTATTTGGAGCAATTTTTTAAACATAATGCAAGCGCTTATTTGATTTCTGGTTTTCCAATATAGCCTCAAATAGAAGTTACTTTGCTGGTATAGTTGAAGATGCAAATTTCTAGGAATTTGGATTCTTTTGGTTTAACTTTCACATAGAGAAGGAAACCAAGCTGCACATAAGATGGCTTCTTTTACTTTTCACAATATGGACTGGTTTGAAGAGGTTTCTCATCATGTGGATTCCTTTGATCGAAGATGTATTTGATTCTTTGGATGAATAATACCATATATTTTTTATGTAAAAAAAAAAAAAAACAACTCTGTTTAATCAATTGAGATATTTTTTATAATAACTTTTTACCAGCCTTGATAATAAATTAAAGATCTGATTTTTATATTTGTATATATGAAAAGCATTGTTTGAAAAAAGTGCATTATTTAAACAAATTTTAATATTTTAAAAGACTAATCCTTAACTTTCAGTTAAAAATATCATGAATTCACTCAAAGAAAAGGATAGATAACTAAAAAAAAGGATAAATATTTAATATGAATTTATTGTACCTTGAAAAAATTATTTGGAAACGTGTAAGTTTCCTATTTCATTTATGGCACTTTGGCATCTTTGATAATTTAGTTTATCGAATTAAAAATATTCAATAAAATCTATTATCATATACAAAAGGATCTATATTTTCATATAAATTTTATTGTGTTTTATAGTGGAAAAAAATGTATTTTTAAGTAATTGTATTTTTAGGTTTTAATTAATTATAAATTCTTTTTATTTTTATTTAAATATGAAATATTTCATAAACAAACAAAATAAATATAAATAGTGTAAATTTTTATATATAAAAAACAGAAAGAGATGTGTGCATCTATAAATTAAAATTAAAAGTAAAATAATCTTGAGGGTAAAATAATAGTAAATTATATTTTTTCCTAGGTGAGATATCACGCATTTCTCACAAGTCACAATCTAATCAATTATAAATTAATCTCATTCTTAATAAATGATCATCATTTATTTTGTTTTTACATATAATAGAAAATTAAACACAATTTTCTTACTAATAAATAGATCTTTCTCATATAAATATAACAAGGTCTTACACCATTAGGTAAAACTTTTAGGTTAAATAATAATAATAAATTATATGCTTAAATACTAGCTTAACATGTTTTAAAAAAGGCTATAAGACATGAAATAAATTCAGTTATTGATTACCTCTATCTTCATCAATCAAAATTATGAGATGGTATGATAAATTATGATTTAGCTTAAATGACTAGTTAAAGACTCTTACTTTTATTTTTATTGACTAATATTAAGCTATATTTAAGCATATAA